>CM044394.1:45622500-45912500 GCA_024322285.1 Musa beccarii
CATCTGGGCTGCGTGCATGCATCTTTGGCGATTTTGCTTGCTTTCACATGCATGCATCTACGTGCATGTGTGGCGTAAGCACCGCCAAGTCATGCATGCATGCTTTGTGTGCATCTTGCTATAGCCCAAGACTCTGAGAAACTAGGTGTGTCAAATTTTGGCTTCAAGTTTCCAAGTTTTGGCTCCAAATTTGAGTCCTCTTGAGCTCTATAAATTCTCCTCTTTTGCAGGTTCAAAGTGTAGCAAGAAGAGTGAAAATCTTGAGGGAAAACTCTGCTCAAATAGTGTCAAAAACTTCCCTCTTACTCTTAAGTGTTTTCTTGTTCAAGAGAGGGGTGAGAGCTTTGTAAGGGTTATCTTCTAAGCTTGTCAAAAGAAGAGGTGTTGCAAGGGAGTTCTTCCTCGCCCATTGGAAGGAGGAAAGCTAGTGAAAAGCTGGTGTCCTCAAGCGAAGAGGAGTCGGAAGTGGATGTAGGTCGGATGACCGAACCACTATAAAAATCTGGTTTGCATTTACGTTCTTGCTATTTACTTTGCTGCAAACCATTTTTACTTGCTGCCTTATTTACTCAACTTCCTTATCATCTTATTTCGTATGCTTTAAAGTTAAAATGCAATCTTTCCGGGTTCAAATGAAACATTGCATTCATTCGTACGAAGTTTCCAAAGCTTGTTTTAAATCGCTGAAAATCTATCGTTTTATCCGCTGCACTAATTCACCCCCCTCTTAGTGCTGCTCGATCCCTAACATATACATATACATATATATATATATATATATACATATATATATGCCATTTTAAACTTGAATTAAACTCCCCCTATATATATATATATGTGTATACATATATATATATATGTATATATGCCATATTGATGATAAAGTTTTAACTAAACTACCACTGTCTATATGCCATGTTGAACTCGAATTAAAAAAAATAAACCATTCAATGCTACTCTTTGAATTAAAGTCGAAATAATTTGTAATAAAAAATCATAATGACTCTCATAGTAAAGGTCATATGTATAATTTTAGTTTTTATTGCAAAGATCAAAATAATCATTGTACACTTTATATGTTTAGTTAAAATATCAAAGTAATCATTGGATACATCATATGTATAATTCCAAATCATCATAATATCAAATTAATCATTACATATATTATATGCATAATTTCAAATCATCATAAGTTAAGACATCATAATTTTTTAACATCATACAGTAGACTTCTCTCCTCCTTTTGTCATAAGTAAAAAGAAGAAATATGCATATTACTACTTTTCTTTAAAATGTGTAAGCTAGTATTTCTCTCTTCCCCTTTGTTATCATAAAAAAGAAGAGAAGGATACCATGGTATCATGGTGCTACTTCTCTCCCTTTACATCAATATTTCAATAATAACATTAAAGATATTAATATCAAATAAATTCAAGTTATCATTTTATAATGGGGTATTAACAAAACTCCTTTTTTTATGTCATCTTAAAAATATGATTATCTTGAATTCAAAATAGAACTTTTTCAATGGTACTCTTGAATTCAAGTTGAGATAAATTCAAATTGATATGTCATTGCAAGCCTAAATATTTAATCAAGCTTTAAAAAATAATTAGAAAAATTTAGACATGAGTCATTACTAATGAAAAATTATAAATGCATCATAAGTCTCCTTGTTTAACATAATCGCTATTTCTCCTGTTTTGTCATCAACACAAATATGAGCTTTTTCTTCTCGTTTGTTATCAATAAATTGAAGTTCACAAGTCATAAATATAAAAGAATCATATATAATAAATCTCAAGTCGTAAACATCAATAAGTCAAATAAAAGACCATGATTTATTTGGATAAATCTCCTCTTTACTAAATAGCAAAAAGAATCATAGGAGAATAAATAAAAAATTTTGATTCATATAAAATAAATCTTAAGTTATAAATATCAAGTGAAAGATTATGATTCATTTGGATAAATCTCCTTCTTAGTCATTAGCGAAAAGAAAGAATCACAGGAGATCAAATATAAAATAAATCTTAAGTCATGAATCTCAACAAGTTAAGTAAAAGATCATAATTTATTTAGATAAATATTCTCTTTAGTAAGAAGAAAGAATCATACAAGAATAAATAGTAAAAGTTCTCGATTCATGCATTTGAATAAATATTTTTTAATAAAGAGTAAGTTTGAACACATTTGATGTATCTCCAATGATTAACTCCTTACGATAGACATCTATATACTTTCATTCCTTGGGTAAGGATCTTTTGGAAGTAGATATATCCAAGTTACTTTGGAGAGAAGAATTCTCATTCAAATTTAATTTATTAAATTCAAAATTATCATTAAAATTATTTTTTTTAGTTTGAGAGATTCATTAAAAACAACATAGATAGATTCCTTAATAACTAAAGTTTTTTTTATTGAAAACTTAATAAACTTTAGAAATAGAAGAATATCTAAGAAAAATACTTTAATCAGATTTTGCATCAAATTTTTCTTAGGCATCCTTTTCATTTAAAATAAAATATTTATAACTAAAAATTTTAAAATATGAAATGTTTGATCTTTTATTATTTAATAATTCATAAAGAGTTTTAGATAGTAGTAGTCTTATGAATACCCTATTCATGACATAGCATATCATGTTAATGGCTTCGACCCAAAAATATTTGGGTAGGTTATGTTTATTAAGCATGGTTCTTATCTTTTTTGTAAACTTTTTTTTCTCAACAACTTTAATTTGTTATAAATTATTTAGAGTAAAGAAATTATGGTCATACCCATTTGAATTATAAAATTCTTGAAAATCATAATTTTTAAATTCATGACCATGATCACTATGAATAGAAGAAATCATATAACTTTTTTTTATTTTGAACTTATTTACAAAACTTTGTAAAATATTTAAAGCAATCACTTTTATGTGCTAAGAAGTATATCCAAATATATCTACTATAATCATTAATAATCATATATTTACTACCTCCTAGACTTTGGCATTAAATTAGTTCTCAAGAACCCAAACTGATTTATAAGAGCTATATTTTTTAAATAAATATGTATAAGCATAATGACCATATCTTCCACAAAAATTACATTTAACTTTAAGGAAAATATGTAATATAGGTCCTTTTACGAAGTTTGTTAGCTAGTGTTGAGTGTTATTACTCACAATGTCGGTTCCTTCCTTTCTATGTACATAACCTTTATTAACAAGAGTAATGTTTAATGATTTATTTCTAATTTTAATTTTTTTAATTTTTATTATAATAATATAATTTTCTTTTGAATGAGTCTATTTCCTTATATTTAGTGGAAGATGTTAATATGTAATTATTATACTTATTTTTTAATTCATCAAATTCATTAGAGAGAAATACATGATCCTATTTTAGCAATTTATATTTCTTACTGATTGTTTTAAGATCATTATATAAATCATGAAATGCATCAAGTAATTCATTATAAGGTAAAGAAATTTGAGTCATATACCTTATTGCTGAAAGCCATCAATACGTAGTTTGCTACTTCATCTTCATTGGTTTGCTCTTTGTCTTTTGATGCACTTGATTCATTCTAAGTTGCCTTGAGTGCTTTCTTCTTCTATTGTGCTAGCAGCTTCTTCTTCAGTTGTGGACACTCATTTTTCGAGTATCCTGGCTTTTTGCATTCATAACAAATTATTATATCCTTTTTAAGGTCATTTTTATTCTTAAATTCTTATCTTACAGAATTTGTTTTGTTTCTTTTCATGAACTTTTTAATTTTTTTTGTGAAGAGTGCTAAGTCATCATCATCATCACTTGATCTTTCGCTCGAGTGATTTTTTTTATTCTAAGAGCAATATCCTTCTTATTTTTTGAAAGGTTTTTCTCTTGTTTGTTATGTGGCTTGTAGGTCATGTTATAGGTCATTAATGATCCTATAAGTTCTTTAAGAGGAGAGTTATTCAAGTCATTTGTTTCTTGAATTGCAGTTATCTTTAGATCTTAACTTTTTAGAAAAGATCTTAAAATTTTATTAATCAATTCAAGATTAGTATAGCATTTACCAAGAGCTTTTAAACTATTGACAACATCCATAAAACAAGTGTACATGCTACAAATGATTTCGCTTGGCTTCATTCTAAATAATTCATAACTATATACCAAAAGATTAATCTTACATTCTTTTATTCTATTTATGCCTTCAGGAGTAACTTTAAGTGTGTGTCAAATATCATATGTAGTTTCATATGTAGAAACACAATTAAACTCATTTTTGTTTACAACACAAAATAAAATGTTCAAAGCTTTAGCATTTAAAGAAAATGTTTTCTTATTAAGATCATTCCATTCATTCATTAGTTTATAAAATTTTTGAAAACCAAACTTAACAACATCCACTCCCAATTCCTCCTTGGTCAAGGCCACCGGCATCTACTAGTGGTCTTCCTTCAATGGGTGAAGATCAATCACCCTTTTTACAACCCTCTCTTACGAGGTTTCCCTCGTACTCTCCCTTAGAATACTCTCTATACTTAAGGAGGAGGGACTTTATATTTTTACAAGGGTTTCAACTTTGAAATCACAGAGTTTTTGCTCTCTTTTCTTTTACAATTTTTGTTATACCAAGCAAGAATAGTTAGGATATTTATAGACCCCAAAGGGATTCAAACTTAGAGCCAAAATTTGAATCACCTAGAGTTTTTTAGGGTACTGACGATACCGCTAGTGCTGGACGATACCATCGCCCAAGCTGCCCTAACACTAGGTGGTACCATTGCCCAGTCTGGCGGTACCACCACCTGACTCAGTCTCGAAGATTGTGTCTTGGAGATCGAGCCACTGGCGGTTCCATCACTTGTTTTGGCGGTGCCACTACCTGACCCACCTCTTGGGTCATTATTTGGGCCTTTCACTTAGCCCGACATAGCCCACACTTAGGCCCAATTGGCCCTTAATTGAGTTGGCCCAATTTCAACCCAATTAGTCCTAAAATCTACTTTGATCTAGATAATTATTACAAAGTATGAATCAATTTGTTCAGCATGTCATTGGTTTATCGGTGCTTCATCTGATTTTGTGCATCGTCCTCTCTTACGGCCTATTATCCAATTGGCAATTGTCCTCCGCAACTCCTATCTTCTTGGCATAATTCCGTTATTTTTGGCCTGATGCTTGAGTCTATCATCTGAAACCTTTTGTTGATACGTCGACCGATCCTTTGGCTCGACGTCCAATCTTCTAACATATTCTCTTTTAGCCCAACGTCGATTTTTCTTGCTTCAATTGTCTATTCCTAATCGAAGCTACCTATGTCACTCAAAACACAGATTAGATCTTAATCACTATCAATTGGTTTCATCATCAAAATTTGAGATTGATTCAACAATATCTCCTTTTTGATGATGACAACTAATTGATGATAGAGTTAACCTTAACTCTCCCTATCAATATTGTCATATTAATAGATCCTTTGAAATCAAAGATTTTAACATTTGAATTAAAAAGAAATCATGGGTATTACATGCATCATCATGATCAAGGTATAACATAAAATTTCAACAAATCATTATCATGCATGATACCATCATAACTTCTCCCCTTTTGTCATCAACAAAAAGGAGAAGTGCATCTAGCTAGTTTTAAGGATATGCAAGTTTTATAACATACTAGCAAGATTTACATCACTTTACAACATAGCAAGTTTTAAAGATGTGCAAGCATAGCAATTTATCACTTGCTTCTTGATATGTGTAAGTTTGTATATTTGCTTCTTAAGATAAGTAAGATAACACTTTGCTTCTATTGAGATTGCAAGCTTACAATTTTTTAGTGGTGTTTATGATAGCAAGTTCTTTCTTCTCTTTTGAGAAGTGCAAGCTAGCAAGTTTTGTCTTTCTAGTAATTTTGGTTCCTTTACAATATACGAGTCAACAAGTTTTTCTCCCCTTTTGTCATTGTCAAAGGGAAGGGAAGAGTATAATTTTTCTCTTACATCAATGCTCTAATCATGACAAAAAATTAATCATATCATGAGGTATAAAAAAAAGCATAAATATTTCAATCATAAAAATCAAGTCATGAACTCCAATTTATCATCCAAGCTAGCATATTTTCTCTTCCCCTTTAGTCATAAAAAAGAAGGAAAGAATACAATAATGTTCCAAACATCACATGAGATATACAACCATCAATACAAGGGAGTCATGACATGAAAGATATAAACTCAAAAATCATGAAAGATTAAGTTGTGAATATCAAAAGATCATGATCGATAAATCACTTCATTTATAAATACCAAAGAGAAATCTTAGGAGATCAAAAAATCTTATTTCCAACTTCTTAGGAGATCAAAGATCTTGATAAAGAAAATTTAAGTATTAAGTTCATGATTCATTTTGATATGCCTCTTCTTTGTAAATAACACAATAAACTCAAGAGATCAAATAGGAGATCTTGATTCACAAGCAAAAATCTCAAGTATTAAATATCGAGAAATCAAGATCGTGATTATGATAAAAACTTCTCTATAGCAAAAGAGTCATGGAAGAACAAATAAAGGACCTCGATTCATCTATAATATATCTTAATTTATCATGAATTATAAAAAAGTTAAAAAAAAATCACGATTCATTTAGTAGCAAATAGCAAAAAGAATAACTTGATTCATGCATAAGAAATCCCAATTCTCCATGATTCATAAAAATTAAGTCATGATTTCGAGAGATCAAGAGAAGAGTCATGAATCATTTGAAAAAAAAAATATCATTCAAATTCAATTCATTGACTCCAAGCTCATCATCAAAATTACTTTCGTAGATTCATAACATGAATAAAACTCATCATCACATCATCAAAATCTCTTTCATAAAGATTCATAAAATAACATATTTAGATTCATTAATTTCTTATTGAAAAATTGATAAGATAGAAATAGAAAATGTATTTCCTTTTTATGTATTTCTATTTTTGTGATTTATAGGCATGCCTTTGTCTTTTATGTCAAATAAAAACATATATCAATGTTTAAGTCTAAAAAATAAATTTTGTCATAAAAATCATCAAGTCAAAAAATATAACACATTAAACATATGACATCTTCAAACAAAAAATTTAATTTATCATGAAAATTTAATTTCCTTTTTTTATGTGTTTCAATTTAAGCATTTTAAAATTTTTTATACAAGAGCCAAGCATCAAGTTTAGAACTGAAAGCAATACAAAAACATCAAGATAGTTGCTTCTCAAAACATATAGATTTAATCTTATTTGGTGTGTAAGCATTATCATAAAATATATAATTATCATTCATAATTTTTAATTTTTGAAAATCACTAGAAAGAAAAACCTAAAAAAATATTTTTTAACTAATTCAAATCATGGAAAAACACTAAGTAACTTTATGGTAAGGTATAAAAGATTGGATTGAGTCACTTATCTTGTTACCGAAAGCCGTCAAGGCGTAGTTCGCCACTTCGTCCTCATTGGTTTATTCCTCGTTTTTGGATGCTCTCGATTTATCCTTGAGTTCTTTTTTTTTCTTTAGCACCTTCTTCTTTTTAAGTTCATTTTTGTTCTTAATTTCATATTTTATGATTTTTTTAAAATTTTATAGTGATAAGTTCAAGGTCATCATCATCATCACTTGAGTTATCACTCAAGTGGTCTTCTATAGTTTAAAGTGCCAAATCCTTCTTGTTCTTTAGAAGGTGGTTCTCATATTCATTAAGTTTAGAATGATTCATTTCATAGGTCATCCTGATAATTTCTTCAAGTGAAAAGTCATTAAGGTCCTTTCTCTCTTGTATTGTAGTTACTTTCGGATCTCAACTTTTTGAAAGAGATATTAGTATTTTATTAATAAGATTAAAATTAAAAAAATATTTACTAAGACTTTTTAAATTATTGACGACATCTGTGAAATGGGTGTACATGTCACCAATAGTTTCGCTTGGAGCTATTCGAAAAAGTTTAAAATCATGCATCAAAAGATTTATTTTTGAGTCTTTGACTCTATTAGTGTCTTCGTATGTGATTTTAAGTATGTGCCAAATTTCATGTGTAGTTTCACAAATTAAAATCTGATTAAATTCATTTGTGTCCAAGGCACAAAATAAGGCATTCATAGTCTTTGCATTTAACAAAAATATTTTTTTCTCAAAATCCATATATTCATTCATAGGTTTAGAGGATTGTTGAAAATTGTATTCGATAATATTCCATAAGTCAAAATTTAAAGAAAGTAAGAAAATTCTCATTCGAGTTTTCTAATAAGTGTAGTCCATCCCATTGAACATAGTAGAATGAATGATAGAGTGACCCTCTTAAAAGTCGAAAAGAGCCATTTCTCTTGGGTGTTAATCCAAATGAGAAATAATGAGGCTCTGATACCAACTGTTAGGATCAATATGACACTAAGAGAGAGGGGGGAGGGCAGTGAATTAGTGTAGTGGTAAATCATTCCTTTTATGTTGATTTGAAAAACTTGGTTTGTATGAAAAACTTCATTCAATAAAAACACGTTTCGACAAATATATTTAACTTCGAAAATGTTTGCAAGTGAGTGATGTGGAAGTAGAGCAGTTGTAAAATAAATAGACAAGCAGAGAAGATAAATAGCAAAGCATAGAAAGAGAGCACACCGATTTATAGTAGTTCGATCATCTGACCTACGTCCACTCTTGATTCCTCCTTGGTCGAGGTCACCGGCATCCACTAGCGGTCTTTTTTTAATGGGCGAAGACCAATCACCCTTTTTACAACCCTCTCTTATAAAGTTTCTCTCACAATCTCCCTTAGAGTACTACTCTCTATGCTTAAGGAGGAGGGACTTTATATTTTTACAAGGGTTTTAACTTTGAAATCATAGAGTTTTTACTATATTTTCTTTCATAATTCTTGCTATGCCAAGCAAGAATAGCTAGGGTATTTATAAACTCTAAGGGGATTCAAACTTGGAGCCAAAATTTGAATCACCTCGAGTTATGAAGGTACTAGTGGTACCATTGCCTAGGCTGCCCTGACACTAGGTGGTACCACCGCCTAGTCTAACGCTACCACCACTTGACACTGGGCGGTACCACCATTTGACACAGTCTCGAAGATTGTCTTGGAGATTGAGCCATCGGTGGTTCCATTGCTTGTTCTGGCGGTGCCACTGCTTGACCCACCTCTTGGATCACTGTTTGGGTTTTTCACTTGGCCCAACATAACCCACACTTGGGCCCAATTGGCCCCTAATTGAGTTGGCCTAAAATCCGCATTTGTATTTTCCAATAAGTGTAGTCTGTACCATTAAACATAGGAGGCTGAGTGATATAGTGACCCTCTTGATTACCAAAAAAGGCCATTTAATTTCTCATGAGTGTTAAATTAATTGAGAAAGCTAGGGGGGAGGGAGCGGGAGGGGGGAATTATTGCTTTTGAAATAAAATTTTGATTTAAAAAATTTTGATCAAAAAACCTATATAAAAAATATGTTTAACTTAGAATTTAAGTAAATCAACAAGTAATGACAAGGCAATACAAGATGGATACAAATCAATTTATAGTGGTTCAGTCATCTCGACCTGCATCCACTCCTGATTCCTCTTCCCTCAAGGCCATCGGCTTTTACTACTGATCTTCTTTTTAATAAACGAAGATCAACTACTCTTGTTACAACCTATTTTTCCTTTCATAGGCTTAGAAGAGAATCTTTATATCTCTCTTTTACATAAGACCTCACTTCTTCTTAGTATAATCTTTACACTAAAGGAGGAAGAGATTCAACTACTTTTTAAGAGAGTTTACAACATGTTTATGCTCAAGAATTTTTACTTATCAAACAAGCATGAGTGGGATATTTATAGCCCCCAAATGACTTCAAAAATAAGGCAAAAAATTTAAATCCCTGAGTTTTCGAGGTACTAGTGGTACCACCACTAACGTTAGGCAATACTACTACTAAACAGAGCTTGAGAATCTGGGCTCTAGTGATACCACCATAAGCTTGAGTGGTACCACCGTTGGCACTAGCAGTACTACCGTTGAAGTTCCTAGAAAAGCACAATCTATGCTTTTCGGCTCTCAGGCGGTACCATCACCTGGGCTAATCTCAGGTCACCAAATTGGTCTTCCAACAGGCTTACTTCAGTCCTGGTTTAGACCTAGTGAGCTTCTAATTAAGTTGGCATAGTTATAGCGTAAAACTAACTTAATTAGATTCCAAATGACCTTGATCAAGACTTAACTACTCTAATTACAATCATGAAGCCTTTAGCACATTGTCTGGCATATCATCTGCTCATCTGACACTTCGTCTAAACCTTTGGCACATCATCCTTTCCTTTGGCGTATTACTCGATCCATCAGCATGTTGACCTCCCATAACATTTGATCTTCTTGGTGCAACATCTAATCCTTCCGGTTCGATGTTCGAACTCATGACATGAAGTCCATCCTTTGGCATGTCAATCAATCCATCGACCCATTGTCCAATCTCTGACATGATGCTCTTTGGCCCAATGTATGATTCTCTTGCTTTAACAATTTATCTTTTGATAGTTCAAATCCATGATCGAAGTTTCTCTTGCATCACTTATTAGTTCATAAACCCATCAATTGATTTTATCATTAAAATTTGAGATTCAACAATATATACATGTACATATGCATACACATTTATACATATATATATACATACATATATATATACATTTATGTACATATACATATACATATACATATAGATACATATATACATACATTTACTTATATATATATATACATATATATGCATATATATGTAAATATAAATTTATATTTATATATACACATATATATATACATACATATATATATATGTATGTATATATATATATATACATACATATATATATATGTATATATATATATATATACATACATATATATATATATATGTATATATATATATATATATACATACATATATATATATATATATGTATATATATATATACATATATATATATATATACATATATATATATATATATATATATATATATATATATATATATATATATATATATATGTATATATATATATATATATATATACATATATATATATATATATATATATATATATATATATATATATATATACATATACACATATATATATATATATATATATATGTATATATATATATACATGTATATATATATATATATACATGTGTATATATATATATATGTGTATATATATATATATACATGTGTATATATATATACATGTGTATATATATATATATATATATATATATATATATATATATATATATACATGTATATATATATATATACATGTGTATATATATATATATATACATGTATATATATATATATATATATATATATATATATATATATATATATATATATATATATATATAGTGTGTGTGTGTGTGTGTTGAATCTCGAATTTTGATGATGAAGTCAATTGATAGGTTATTTGAACTAATCTATATTATTGAGATAAGTTTGTTGGATTAACTATGATAGCAATGAAGACATAAAGCGAATTACCATAATCAAGTATGTTGGGAGTTTGAGTGTTCGCCGGAAGTCCGAGGGATCATCAGAAGTGCTACCGGAACTAACCGAGAAAGAATCGGGGACTTTCCGAAGGTTTCAGAAGTTTGCCGAAAAGATCGTTGGAGGTTCACGGAGCTCACCAAGAAGGTTTGGAAACTTGCCAAAGATTCGTCGAACTCGCCATAAAGTCCAAGAGCCTAGTGGGAGTTCGCCGGAAGAAATCCGAGGGTGTGTCGGAAGTCTGTCGAAAGTTCATCGGAAGCTCGCTGAAAGAAAACTTGACGTTGCCAGTTTAAAATTTGCTTAGGAATATATTTTAATTTCATAGTTAGCACGTAATTAGGATTAGGATTAGGTGATAATCCTGATTAACCCTAGTAGGTGCCAATTGGGTCTTATATGGACTGAATTGGGCTGAATTCAGGGCCCATTCAATAGTGCTGGACCATGTTTGGTGGTGGCATCACCAGATTGGAGTGGTGGCATCGCCTGGGGAATTGATTCCCAGGTGGTCTAGATGGTGGTACCGCCCTATATTAATAGTGGTACCGTTGACAATTATTACCTGTCAATGGTGGTACCACCTGACAAGCGGTGATACCGCCAGTCCATAGAGATGGAGGACTATGTCAGGTGGTGGTACTACCTAGTACACTAATAGAGTAGGGTCAACTAGCGGTGGTACCATCAATGCCAAGCAGTGGTACCGCTAATACCCGAAAATTCAGGATGTGACTCTTTTTGACTCCATTTTTGAAGCCAATTGATGGTACCCCTATCTTCTCAGTTGACTAACCACCTTTGAGAATTGGAAAAAACTAAGTCAAAGCTATAGCAAAATTGTATTCGATAGCTTGAGTATTCACCTCTCACATTTTACTTTGTCAAAATTCTATAAGAGTGTGAACCACCTGTAAAAGTTTGGAAGAGGATGCTTGATCCTTCCCATTCAAGAAGATTTGATAGTAGAAGTTGGGAATCTCATCGGAGGAGGTTTCAGAAGTGGATGTAGGTCATTTGACCGAACCACTATACATCGTTGCGTACTACTCTGAATGTGTGAGTTTTAAATTACTGCATCTTGTTCTTTACTTAGCTGTAAATCTTTTGATCTTTTTCTCTCCACTCTCAATCACATTCTCTCGAATCATTTTACTCAAATCTCATTTGTTGGACTGAAATATTTATATGAATAACTCTTTTCGATATCATTTCAAATTTATGGGTATTATCCGCTGTACTAATTCCCCCCCTCTTAGTGTCACTTAGATCCTAACAATTGGTATCGGAGTTTGGTCACTCTCATTTGGTTTAAAACCCAAGAGAGATGGCTTATTCCGGTATGCAAGAGGGTCATTCGATTATACGTCCGCATATGTTTAATGGGTCAGATTACATCTATTGGAAGACTCGTATGAAGATTTTTTTTATTTCCATGGACTTTGAACTTTGGAATATTATTGAAAATAGATTTCAAAAATCTTCTCTTCCGATGAACGAATGGAATGAATCAGAGAAGAAGGTTTTTGCTCTTAATACAAAGGCTATGAATGTCTTGTTTTGCGTACTTGATAAAAATGAGTTTAATTATGTTTTGATTTGTGAATCAGCTTTTGATATTTGGTACACTCTTGAAATCACCAATGAAGGCACTAGCTGAGTGAAAGAGTCCAAAATCAACCTTCTAGTCCACTCTTATGAATTATTTCGGATGAAACCAAGTGAGTCCATCGGAGATATGTACACCCGTTTCACGGATGTCGTCAATGAACTCAAAGTAATTGGTAAAGGTTTTTCTAATTTTAAACTTGTAACTAAAATTTTAAGATTCCTTCCAAAGAGTTGGGATCCAAAAGTTACAGCCATTCAAGAGACCAAGGACCTTAAAAATTTTCCTCTTAAAGAACTCATTAGGTTTTTAATGACCTACGAAATGACATGTCATACTTATGATGAGCTAGAGAACCCCTTCTAAAGAACAGGAAGGATAAGACATTGAGAACACAAGAAGACTACTTGAAGGAATCTTTAAGTGATGAGGATCTTGATGATGAACTTGCACTCTTAACTCAAAAATTCAAAAAATTTATAAGAAAGAATAAATTTAAAAATAACACTAAAAATAAACTTGAACCCAAAAAGGATCAAGTTATATGTTACGAATACAAGAAGCCGAGACACTTCAAAAGTGAATGCCCCCAAGCTAAGAAGAAACAACCAAAAAGGAAGAAAGCACTAAAGGTAACATGTGATGACTCAAGTGGCTCCGAAGATGAAGAAGCAAGCAACAAAGAGGAGGCCAACTTTGCATTGATGGCTTAAGGAGATGAGGTAAGTGAGTTATTTAATAAAAATTTATCTTTCAATAAACTTTCAATTGCTTTCATGAATTATTTGATGAGTGTAGAGCTATTAGTAAGAAGTTTAATTTATTAAAGAAGGAGCATGCTCTCTTAGTCAATAAGCTTGATAGTCTTAAAATTGATACTACCTCTTTACCTACATGCTCTAGGTGTGAACAGTTAGAGGCAATAAAAAATGAGAACTTGCTACTTAAAGAGACCCTAAATAAGTTTAAGGTCGATAGCAAGGGCCTGAACATGATCCTTGCAAACAAGGGTCACGTCGGAAAAAGAAGTGGAATTGGATTCGTGAGTGGATCTCACCAAACTCCAACCACCTTCTTTAAAGGGCCCATACTACATATATCATCTCATTTGAAATGTAATTTTTGTTGCAAATCCGGATATGTTGCTTACAAATGTCTATATAAGAAACTTAGCCCATAAAGGTTAATATGTGTTCCTAATGGAACGATAAGAAACTCAATGAATAATAACAAGATTAGTAGATTAATATTTGAGACACTCAAGTTCAAATGGGTACCTAAAAACCATCCTCTTTTGCAGACATATTCACCCACACAAGCTAAGAGCAAGAGATGGTACCTTGATAGTGAATGCTCAAGGTACATGATTGGAGATCCATCTCAATTCTCTAAGCTCACTAGGCAAGACGAAGAGTATGTCACCTTCAGAGACAACAACAAGGGTAAAATCATTAGTAAGGGAACTATAGGCAACAAATCAAGTTTTTCAATTGATGATGTGTTATTGGTAGATGGTTTAAAGTATAATCTTTTGAGCATTAGTCAATTATATGATAAGAGATATATTATGAAATTTGAATCTAATGCTTGTATTATTGAAAAACCATACAATAACACATCTATGATTGCACTAAAACAAAATAATATCTATACCATAAACATTGATGATCTTAGCAATGAAATGTGTTTTTCGGTTTTGAATGATGATGCTTGACTTTGGCATAGGAGATTAGGTCATGCTAGTATGAAACTAATCTCTCAAATCATATCTAAAGAACTTGTAAGAGGCATTCTCAATGTTAAGTTCATTAAACATAAAGTATGTGATACTTGCCAACTAGGAAAACAAATAAAAAGTAGCTTCAAACTAAAGAATCAAATAAGCATCTCTAGACCATTACAATTAATCCATATGGATTTATTTGAACCAATTGACATAACAAGTCTAGGAGGTAGCAAATATGCATTTGTCATTATAATTGACTATAGTAGATATACTTGGACCTATTTTTTGGCTCACAAAATTGATTACTTTAAATGTTTCTCTAAATTTTGTAAACTTGCTCAAAATGAAAAGGGTTTCATGATTTTATCGATTCGGAGTGATTATAGTGGTGAATTTCAAAACCGTGACTTCTAAAATTTTTGTGAATCTAATGGTTATAACTACAACTTCTCTACTCCGAGGAATCCTCAACAAAATCAAGTAGTAGAAAGAAATAATAGGAATTTACAAGAAATGGAAAGAACCATGTTAAATAAACATAGTTTACCCAAATACTTTTGGGCCGAAGCTGTTAATACGGCTTGCTATATCTTGAATAGGGTTCTAATAAGACCATCTCTATCCAAAACTCCTTATGAATTATGAAATAACAAAAAACCAAATGTTTCTTATTTTAAAGTTTTCGGTTGCAAATGCTTTATCTTGAATGAAAAGGATGCCTTAAGAAAATTCAATACAAAATCTGATGAAGGCATCTTTCTTAGTTACTCTTCCATTTCCAAAGCTTTTCATGTTTTCAACAAAAGAACCTTGGTTATATAAGAGTCTATTCATATAGTTTTCAATGAAAGTTCTGAATTTAAGAAAAATAATTTTGATGATGATATTAGTTTTGATGGTTTAAATTTGAATGAACCCTCTCCTCAAAATAGTAACTTGGATGTATCTTCTTCCATAATTTTCTTACCTAAAGAATGGAAGTAAGTAGATACCCATCCTAAAGAACTAATTATAGGAGACACATCAAAAGGGGTTCAAACTCGTTCCTCTTTTAAGAATTTTTGTGCTAATGCTACTTTTCTTTCTTAAATTGAACCTAAATGCATTGAAGAAGCCTTAAAAGATGATTCTTGGGTTATCGCAATGTAAGAGGAATTGAATCAATTTGAGAGGAATGAGGTGTGGAAGCTTGTTCTTAGACCTTGTGACTATTTAGTTATAGGTACTAAATGGGTTTTTAGAAATAAGTAAGATGAATTCGGTATCGTGGTTAGAAATAAGGCTATATTAGTAGTCAAGGGTTTCAACCAAGAATAAGGTATCGATTACGAAGAGACATTCGCTCTTGTGGCAAGATTAGAAGCCATTAGGATGCTCCTTGACTATGCTAGTAATAATAACTTTAAGTTATTTTAAATGAATATCAAAAGTGCTTTCTTGAATGGTTTTATTTCCAAAGAAGTGTTTGTTAAATAACCACCTGGTTTTGAAAACTCTCTTTTTTTCCTAATCATGTATTTAAATTGTTTAAGGCTCTCTATGGGTTAAAACAAGCCCCAAGGGCTTAGTATGAGAGACTTAGCTCATTTCTAATTTAAAATAATTTTTCTAAAGGCAAGGTCGATACTACATTGTTTGTTAAATATTTTAAAAATAATTTTCTTATTGTTCAAATTTATATTGATGATATTATCTTTGGTTCTGCTAACGAATCACTATGTGAATCATTTGCCAAGTGTATGAGTCATGAATTTGAAATGAGTCTAATGAGTGAATAAACCTTTTTTTTAGGATTATAAATTAGACAACTTAATGATGATATATTTCTTAATCAATCTAAATATACATTAGAATTATTAAAATGATTTAACATGGATGGTTCAAAAGCCATAAACACTCCTATGAGTACTTCCATCAAGTTAGACATGGTTGAAAGTGGAGAAAATTTTGATAAAAAAAATATAGGGGAATGATAGGTAGTTTACTCTACCTCACCGCAACTAGACCAGATATTATGTTTAGTGTAGGGCTTTGTGCAAGATTTCAAGCTAATCCTTTGTTATCTCACCTTAAAACCGTTAAAAGAATCTTTAGATATTTTAAAGGAACTCCTAACCTAGGATTATGGTATCCAAAATCTAATGACTTTGATTTAAAAGCCTATGCAGATACGGATTTTAGTGAATGTAGAATAGATAGAAAAAGCACAATTAGAACATGTCAATTTTTAGGACATGTAGTTGTTTTCTTGGACTTCCAAGAAACAAAACTTGGTTACACTATCTACGACCAAAGTTGAATATATAGCTGCAAGTACATATTGTGCATAAGTTATTTGGATGAAAAATATTTTAAAAGACTATGTAATTCATTAAAGAATAATTTCATAAAATATGATAACATAAATACTATTTTCTTAACCAAAAATCCCATTCAACACTCTAGAACTAAGCACATTGATATTAGGCATCACTTTATATGAGATCATGTTAATAATAATAATGTTATTCTAGAATTTATTGATACAAAATACTAATTAGCAGACATCTTCATAAAACCTTTAAATGAAGAACAATTTAACTTCATTAGAAAAGAATTAGGCATGCTAAATTATCCTAATACATGAAGACGTTATATGTTTCTTTTTCAAAATTTTTCAACTTCGGTTTTCATAATCACAACTTATTATTATTTTTGAATTCTGGATGACATCTTATCTATATGATATTTTAAATGAAGCTCTCATTTTTATCCTTCGATAGTAATTTTTTTATTCTTCTCCTTCTTCAGTTGATGAATCTTAAGTAATATCATGCCCTTCGATGATGTAGTGAAATCGGTTTTATACTCCCTCTACCTCTATTGGGATAATTAAATGGTTTTCATAATCTTCATCTCATTTGAAACTTAACATATGCATAGATTAATGTCATGAATTTTGCATAAAGATTAAGCTCTTAAGTGTTTGTTAATACTCTCTTCGAACTTTATTCTTAACTCTTGTGCTCATCTCTAAGTCTTGAACTTTTGTTGTTTATCTTCCGCCTCATGGATTCTTAGTTAAATCTTTTTCTATGAAACTTTTGATATTGATGTGCTCCATTTCATAAATGCCAAGTTGAACTTTTTCATGAATTTTTGATCTCTCTCTCTCTTGAATTTTTGATATGAGCTCTTGTTTGGCGAAGGACTAAATGTTTGATAAATAGCTTCAATGATCTATCCTTCTACTTTATAATTTTACAAAATTGTATCTTGAACCTCTTTCATGTATGAATCTTTCATGAGTTGATAAATGATAAAAGATCATTTTTCAGATTTCATAAACATGAATAAGAATAATCAAATCACTTTTCGGGTTTATCCATCTCGGATGACATACTTTACATGATATTCAACTCGCTTTCTAAGCAAATTTAAGCTTCATTCTTGTGTATCGTATATGTTTGATGACTACTTTTACAATTTTGATATAGTTGATAAATGACTAGCTTCATGATACCTTATGATGACTACTTTTACCAATTTTTTTTTGTAATCATAATTCACCTCCATTTTGTTGATGACAAAGGGGGAGAAGAAAATGACAAAATAAATTGATGACTTGATGCCTTGCATGCATCGAGAAGAATATGACAAATAAATCCATGACATGATAAATGACTTATATGTTTTGTATTGCAATATGATGGAATGATAAATATATTATATGCTTTGTATTACAATATAATTGCTTTTGCCATGCTTTGTAATTGAAAATTGGTTGCTATCTTTAAAAGATCACAATAAAATTTGTAACATATCGCAATGTATCACATGTATCGCAAATGGTTTATACTTGCTTAACATGTAAATTTTTTGAAAGATTATTTATCATATCATGTTTAAAATTTGGTATCTTTCATTGATATTATAAGATATCATCTCATTTGATGATATATCGAAAAGATGATATCATGCCTTGCATTTGTATAATTTTATATTGATATTATTTGATCTTTGTTATATTTCAAATTATAATTGATATCATTTGTCGAAGTGATAAATGTCTATCATCATTTGACTTTAAAATAGATGTCATGCCTTGACATTGTAAAAAATATGAAGCTTCGTACTTATGAAAAATAATGCTAAGCATGATGATAAGTTCAATGAATGAAACTTATCGAATTCGGCTTGAATTTAAGGAGATTGAATTCAAGTGTTTTCCTTTTCATAATATGACATGTAGATAGGGGGAGTTAAGATTAACTTCGTCATCAATTGATTGTCATAATCTAAAAGGGAGAGATTGTTGAATCTTGAATTTTGATGATGAAGTCAATTGATAGGTTATTTGATCTAATCCATATTATTGAGATAAGTATGCAAGATTAACTACGATAGCAATGAAGACATAAAGCAAATTACTGGAGTCAAGTATGTTGGGAGTTCGAGTGTCCGCTGGAAGTATGAAGGATCATCAAAAGTGCTGTCGGAACTAGCCGAGAAAGAATCGGAGACTTGTCAAAGGTTTCAGAAGTTCACCAAAAAGATCGTCGGAGGTTCACAGAGCTCACCGAGAAGGTTCAGAAGCTTGCCAAAGATTCATCAAACTCGCCATAAAGTCCGGGAGCTTGGTGGGAGTCCCTAAGAAGAAATCTGAGGGTGTGTCGGAAGTCCGCCAATATGTATGTATATATGTATATATATGTATATGTATATATATGCATATATTGTTAGGACTGAAATGAACACTAGGGGGCGGACGGGGGTAGGAGGGAGGGGGGTGGTGGTGGGGTGAATTAGTGTATATATAAAAACATCAGTTTAGAAAACTTCATTTAATTCAAAGATTTTGTTTTGATGAAAGTCATATCGAAAATGCTTTAAATGTAAAGTGTGAGTGTGAGCAATGAGCAAGTAAATTGGTTTGCAGTAAAGGTAAACAATAAAGAAATGTAGGCAAACCGATATATAGTGGTTCAATCATCGTGACCTACATCCACTCCCGATTCTTCTTCCATCGAGGCCATCGATGTCTACTAAAGTTTTTCTTTAATGGGCGTAGACCAACTACTCTCTTATAGTCCTTTTCTCCTTTTCATAAGTTTAGGAGATAACTTTTACAACTTTTTTTACAAGTATTCCCTCACACTCTCTCTTGGAATAGTCTCTAAACTTTAGGAGGAGGGACTCTATACTTTATAAGGTTACAACCATAGAATCATAGAGTTTTTGCTCTCATTTTTTTCTTAATTCTTGTTGTTCTAAGCAAGAATAACTTGGGTATTTATAGACCCTAAATGGCTTTAAAATGGAGCCAAAATTTTAAACACCCCAAGATTTTGGGGTACTAGTAGTACCATCGTTTGACACTATCTCAAAGACTGAGCCTTAGACAGTTCTACTACTAGCCCTGGCGATGCCACTGCCTGACATGGCTCCAAGTCACTGTTTGAACCTTTCTCTTGGCCCAAAACAACCCTTATTTTAGCCCATTTAGCCCCTAATTGAGTTAACCTAATTACATTCTAAACCAACCTAATTAGACCTCTAAACTACTTCGATCTAGATAAATTATTATAAAGTACGAATTATATGTTATCCGACATATCATTGGTTCATCGGCGCTTCGTCCGATCCTTTAGCACATCGTCCTCTCTTGTGACCTAATGCCCAATCAACATGTTGACCTTCGCAACTCCGATCTTCTTAGTGTAATGTCTGCTCTTCTTGGCCTAATGCCTAAACTTATAGCACGAAGCCTTCTGCCGATACATCGATCGATCCTTCGGCTCGATGTCCAATCTTCTAACATGTTCCATTCTGACCTAACGTTTGATTCCTCTTGCTTTAATTAATTTGCCTCTCCATAATCGAACATAGTCCTGTATTATTGGGAAATCCACAGGGGAGCAACATCTCATGCGCAGCGGAAGAACAAAAACAAAAACACCCAGATTTTTTGTAGAAAGTTTCCGTCATCGTGCGAAGATCGGTGCATCAAAACAAATCCACGAAAATTGTATGTGTTAAAGAAAATACCTAGGGAGATCGTATATCCCTGAATCCCTGCAGATTTGTAGGAGAGGATGAAGAAGACCAAGCGTCCTCCTCTCTAGCGGTATCCATACAACAGGGACTACAACGATGCACTTCTCTAGGAAGAAGAGAACAGGAGGTGGTTACTAAGAGAACTCTCAGCCTATAGAGGTTTGGTTCCCTCCTAAACCCTAATGAATCTTGCCCTATTGGGTATTGTATCTCCATCCAATTACCCAAGCCTCTTGGATTAGTGGGTCTCTACCCAATAATCTCTTATTAGCAATTATTGGATCTCATCATAGGATCCAATAATTCAGGGGCTTAATGGATATTTAATAAGTTAGGGGCTCCAGCGGATATCTCATATCCGAACCTCTACTCGTCGCAACACCTACCATATGTGTGTGACCCTCTAGGCCCAATATCGAACTGGCCGTGAGTCATACTTGTCAGAACTCCTCTGACTTAGTGAATTATTATCTCTATAATAATTCACCCAACTCATCGACTGCGGATGTACTAGGCCACTACACCACAGCCCCCAGACGATATAGGGGAATCCAATCCTTTAGACCTATTTGTCCTCAGTTACTATGTATCTATAGTCCTTTATCCATCTAATATCCCAGAGACCCTATACCGGGCATGGTGCTGTCAGGCCCATACGTTCTCTTCTCGAGTTTTGCTCTTGTCGGATTCTCCCGGAGAACTCTTTCTCTCTCAATCTGAATAACCTTGGCCAAGGATTTGTTCGAGCAAGAATACATGAGATATTTCTCTCATGATATCGAGAGCGAATGATCCTCTATTGATACTCAATAGCCCTCGTAAGGTTGGCTACCACTCCCAATAACCGGTTGTACTAGATCTGAAACTTCTAAACCTATAAGTTCGATATCAAAGAGTGGAGTACTTATACAAGACATCCTTGGTGTTTCAAGTCTAAGGACTAGATATACTATTGGGACTACGGAATCACTGTCTGACGTAAGGTATCAATAACCATCCAGCATTCCGTAGGCGGATCAATCAGTGAACTCATTCCCCAATGAGCACCTGCACTGTACCCTTAGTATCCCCACATGAGTAGCTATGAGTCCAGCCACCTCCATCGTATGTGGTTATCTTGATTTCCTTCTCAAGCAACCTATGACCAGAATAATTTAGGGTCTGTGTTTAAAGGTGAATCAGTCTCATTATCGTGATCTCATCACGATCCAATTCCCATTGCACAGATCCAAGGACATCACAATATATACAACACGTAAGATAAAGTGATAAAACACCTAATAATATGCAAAGAAAAGTGCATATCAAGTCACAAGTACCATCACTAATGTGATTGGATTGCAGGGCACATATGACTAGCAATCTCCCACTTGACTTAAAGCCAATCACTAACATGTCTGATCCCCATCAGACCTCTGTGATGCTCAAAGACAATCTGAGTCAATGGCTTTGTTAATGAATTTGCAATGTTATCTTCGGATAGAACTCTTTCCATTACTATATCTTTTCGGGCCACGATCTCTCTAATAAGTTGGAACCTCCTTAGAACATTTCTTATGAGACCCGGGTTCCCTTATTTGAGTAATCGCCCCATAGTTGTTGCAATATAAGAGAATCAGATCCTCGCTGCTCGTCATAACTCCCAAGTCTGTGATGAATTTCTTCATCCAGACTCCCTCTTTTGCTGTCTCTGCCGCAGCAATTTATTCTGCCTCTGTGGTCGAGTCAGCAGTAGTGTCTTACTTGGAACTCTTCTAGCATACTGCTCCTCCATTCAGGGTGAACACATACCCTGAATTAGAAGCTCGAGTCCGTGTAGCCCTCAACTCTGAGGCTACTACCTCCATATACCAGTAAAAGATCCTTAGTCCTTCTCAAGTACTTAAGGATATATTTTACTACTTTCTAGTGCTCCAAGCCTGGATCTGCCTGATATATGCTCATGACACTCAGAGCATGCGCTATATCAGGCTTGGTACATAGCATAGCATACATGATAGATCCTATCGTTGAGGCATATGGTATCATATCTATGTGTACCCTTCTTCAGGAGTCTTTGGGGACATACTCCTAGAAAATGATATTCTATATCTCATTGGTATGAGACCTCTCTTGGAATTTTTCATTCCAAATCTTTTGACAATGGTGTCTATATACCTGGACTGGGACAAGCCAAACATCCTCTTGGATCTATCTCTATAGATCCGTATCCCCAATATGCAGGATGCTTCCCCTAAGTCCTTCATGGAGAAGTGCCTAGATAAACAAGTCTTTACTATGGAGAGCATTCCTACATCATTCCCAATGATCATGATGTTATCTACATATAATACCAAAAAAGTAATAGTGCTCCCACTTACCTTCCTGTACACACAAGGCTCATCTTCATTCTTAATGAAGTCATAAGATCTGATCACTTCATCAAATCTTATATTTCAACTTCGGGAAGCTTGCTTCAGTCCATAAATGGACCTAAGCAACCTGCACACTTTATCTGGGTTATCCCTGGACACGAATCCCTTAGGCTGTATTATATAAACTTCCTCCTCGAGGTTGTCATTGAAGAATGCGGTTTTGATGTCCATCTGCCAGATCTCATAATCAAAGTGTGCTGCAATAGCCAAAAGAATTCGAATGGATTTTAGCATAGCTATAGGTGAGAAAGTTTCGTCATAGTCAACACCTTGCCTCTGACGATACCCCTTAGCCAATAGCCTTGCTTTATAGATCTCTACCTTTCTATCTACTCCAATCTTCTTTTTGAAGATCCACTTGCAACCAATGGGTACACTACCCTCGGGTGCATCAACTAGGTTCCAAACCTTGTTGAAGTACATGGAATCCATTTATGAATTTATGGCTTCTCGCTATTTCCTGGAGTTTATGCTCATAATAGCCTCTTCGTAGGTCTGAGAATCAATATCCTCAACATCCTCTCCTCTGATATGTCCCACATATATCTCAAGAGGATGAGATACTCTATTGGACCTACGTAAAGTTGGAACTTGTGTACTAGGTATCTGAACAGACTCTAGCTGTGGAATGGTGCTTGAGCTAGGTTCTCCAACCTCGCTCAATTCTATCATGCTCTCACTATCTCCACCAAGAATGTGTTCCTTCTCAAGGAACACTATTCTCTTAGCTACAAAGACCTTTTGGCCTTCAGGATGATAGAAATAATACCCACAAGTTTCCTTGGGGTATCCCACGAATTTGCACCGTTTCGTCCTGGATTCAAACTTGTCGGGGTTGTGTCTCTTGACGTGGGCAAGGCAGCCCCAAATCTTAACAACCTTAAGATCGGGCTTCTTCCCATTCCATATCTCATATGGAGTAGACAACACTGACTTAGTTGGAATTCTGTTCAGAAGATAAGCTGCGGTCTCTAGGGCATATCCCCGAGAATGAGATAGGTAGGTCGACGAAACACATCATGGAACAAACCGTGTCTAATAGTATGTGATTCCTCCTTTCTGATACACCATTAAGCTGTGGTGTATAAGGAGGTGTCCATTGGGATAAAATCCCATGGTCTTTGAGGAATTGGGTGAACTCTGTACTCAAGTACTCACCTCCTCGATCTGATCGAAGGGTTTTAATACTCCTTCCTGTCTGGTTCTCCACTTCTCGTTTCCTCTTAGACTCACTTACACTCATGATATGTGGAGCTGCATCTAGCATAAATAAACCATTATGTAGTGTTCCTCTCATGATGATCTTATCATCTAATACTATTGAATAACTATTGTTCTAAAAAAACTAATTTATATGCATTAACTGTCAAACATGAAATGGAAATAATATTTTCGATAATAGAAGGAACATAATAGCATGTATCTAATGCAAAAATAGCTCCACTAGGCAGATGTAAGGTGACCTTGCCAATAGCCACTGTAGTAACCTTTGCTCCATTACCTATCTTAAAGTCCATCTCGCCTCTGTTCAATCTCTTAGGTTCTGCCAAAACCTGCAACGAATTGTAGATATAATAAGCACTCCCGGTATCCAATACCCATGTGTTATCATAAGATTCTAACAAATGGAGACTAATCATGAATGTACTTGAAGCTTCTCCAAGCTTCTGTTTTGCCCTCTCTGCAAGGTACTCTTTGCAGTTCCTCTTCCAGTGCCCATCTTTGGCGCAGTAGAAGCACTGGCCTTTGTCCTTTGTTGGGTCTTTCTTAGTAACTTTTGCCTTACCCATTTTTCCCTTGCCCTTGCCCTTCTTAAGGGTCTTCTCAGCCTTGCTTTTCTTTTTGGTCTCACTAGTATAGAGAACCAGCTTCTCTTTCTTGATGGAGCTCTCTGCTTCTCTCAACATATTGAGGAGCTCTAGGAGGGTTACCTCAAGTTTGTTCATATTAAAATTCATTATGAACTGAGAAAAGGAATCTGGTAGGGACTGAAACACAAGATCCACATACAGGTTATCCTCTAGGACCATTCCTAGACCTGTGAGTTTCTCAATCCACTCAATCATCTTAAGGACATGGTTTTGAACCGGTATCTCCTCAATTATCCTGGCACGGAAAAGACTCTTTGATATCTCATATCAATGAGTTCTTCCCTGTTCCTCAAACAGTTTATGGAGATGTAGGAGTATGAAATTAGCATCCATATTTTCATGCTATCTTTGTAACTTAGTAGTTATAGAGGCCAACATATAACACTGAGCAAGAGTGGAATCATCTATATACTTCATATAACGAGCGATCTCATCCTCGCTTGCCCCTTCATTGGGCGTAGGGATCATTGTATCAAGGACGTACGTGATTTTCTCTACCATGAGAACGATTCTCAGATTGCGAAGCCAATCCGTATAATTTGGACTAGTGAGGCGGTTAGCATCAAGTATGTCACGTAAAGGATTTGAAAGCAATATTTTTCTGAAATTAAAGATGTAGTAGAAATAAATAACATGCAGACTTTATAAAAATTAAATAGTTAAGATAAGTACTTCAATCTTAATATGCTTCTAATAATTTTTTGCGAGACATACAACACCCTCCGGTATGTGAATCGGAGACCCCCGACAGATCTCTAGTGGGGATCGAGATCCAATCGGCATCTTAACGTAACCTCGAGGGACTCAACCAATCACATCAAGCCCGTAAAGATAGGCAACTCTTGTCAATCACAACTCCTTATGATTCCTGTCCTGTTTGGCCTCTTAACCACTATGGCCTCGAGGGACTCGACCAACCATGATATTCGGTTAAGTCATAATCATCGTTACAAGATGAGTCTGATTTGGTGATATACTCTCAAGGGACTCGACCAAGCATATCATGTCCTCAGGTCACTGGTGACATCTCTATGTCGTAGATAAGATAGTGAAATATGATATAGGTGAGTCTCGAGGGACTCGACCAACTTAACCTACACCGGGAATCAGTTCCTAGCTATAACGATGGAAGGCCATGTGGGTCAATCTAATTGCCTCACGTTTACCAACTTAATATTATTAATAGAGGGGATTTTTGATTTGGTCTCCTAACATAATGTCACACACATACATATTTAATATATATATCTACATCGCATGTATATATATATATATATATATATATATATATATATATATATATATAGTAGGTGTATAACCAATCACACATTACATGAGCAATCACACCAGATGATCATGGACCACATCCTAATGTGATCAGGCCCAAGCTAGTGGGCCTAATCACTCACATCAAGATCTATGTGTGCTTCGGCGCATCTCCATGCCCTATGATCACCCTTCTCGCTTCGTCAGTTCCGTCGGCATCTTAATGCATCTCCATGCGTCGGATCATCTGTCTCGGCCTCATGGGTCCCGCTACCATTGCGCCTCCTCATGTAATTACAACATAATTACAGGCACGCAGGCTCGATAATAAATAAGAAAAATCGAGGCTCGTAGGCCCCAATAATAATAATCACATGTACACATATCACATCACAGGTCCATGATCATTTGTCCACATCATACATCATATGTATATGTTATTTTATAAGACTACTAGAAAAAAATAATAGTTAATTAAACTATTTAATTAACATATATATATATATATATATTTCTGAAATCAGGGATATAAAGGGATTTTCTGAATTCCTAAAGGTATTTTGATCATCCGGCCGAAAGGACAAAACTCAAAATTTTAAAATTATGAGGGGTATTTTGGTAATAATATTAAAAAGGACAGAAACCAAAATTTCTGAAATTTCGAGGGGCAAAACTATCTTTTGCCTAGAAATAACCCTAATCCCTTCTACAGCGCTATGGCTGCGTTACGGCCGTCACCACCCAACCGTAGATAAGGTGCGGCGCTTGACCACGATGAGCGGCGCGATGCGCAGTGCTTGCCCTATCATGGTGGGCGCGCTCGCTAAGCGCCACCCACGGGGCAGCGCCCACAAGCGCTGCCCCTTGCGGGCTCCCCATCGATGCCCTAGCGGCCCTGCCCCACAGGCATCGCCGTGGGCTTGCTGTCACAGATAAATTGTAAACGGCTTATTCGGTGTAATGCTTATGCATGTCTGTGTCCCTTTTCAGTTTGTTCTAACTTGTAAAGCTTGTAAAGGGCTCGCCAAAGGCTAATGCCCCATTTGAATGAGTTTGGCAGCCATTATCGGTTTGAACATAAAGTTTGTATCATGTGGACACTTGTAGTAGATTTCGATCTATAGTGGACCAATCTTATACCTTTGTTGTGCAACCATTCTGAGCTTGTGATGTCCATGGTTGGAATTTGCATTGGCTATAAAGTGTTTGCTGAAAGGGTGGCTTGTGGATCTCGTGTGAAGCACTTTCTCTATCACGTCTTCTCTTTTGCAGGTCCTAAGGGATCGTGGGAGGTCGGGGAGGCTGACCTTTGCGGATTGACACGCAATGGTGCCACACGGCTTAGGCAAAACCAGCTAAGTCCATGACAGATGATATCAGAGCGGGACAAGCCCACTTAGAAACACTTAGGATGCAAATGTGGGGGACCTAGCGGTGCTGTGTTGAGGGCAGCCAATATGCGTGACCATTTGGGAAATAGACTTGGAGTTGTAGGGGAAAGAGTCACTCAAAGGAGCGGGCATCCGAGAATTGCATTTAGAAGAATGGCCAACCCTTCGCACAAGAGGCACCATGAGGACAAACAAGCTAAGAAGAATTGCGTAGTGCACAAAGGTAGGGATGGCTGAGTTCGAGCAGTGGCTCGATGTTGGCACCCAAACATGACGATGTTCGAGGCAAGCGGAGTGCTTGGCAAAGGATGAGACCGTGCAAGGTGGAGTGGGTTGTTCAACGATCGAAAGAGTTGTGCGAAGCTTACAGAGGTGAGGGGAGTTGCAAACTCAAGGAATTCGATACTCATGCAAGGCCTTACATGCGGACGATGGATTGTTCATGGCCATCCCATGGCGGTCGAAGGTCAGCTCCATGGAGTATTGAAACTTTCTCTTCGGCATGAGCAAGATACTTTCGTAAGAGGTTGAAGTGTGCAGCAAGTTTAGCATGTTGCTAGACCCAAAGGGGTGCAGTGGGAGCTTTATTGGCGAAGAGTTACAATCTAGCAAGTGCGTTTACGGAGGCAGAACAGAGCATAGTTTGTTTAGCAAAGGTGGAATAGTCCAAGGGGATGGTGGTCTCCAAAACTTCCAAAGGGAAAGATGTGAAGAGAGAAGTTGCTCTAACGGGACAGATATCCAGGAGGGATAAGTTTCGGTTCTCCAGAGAGAGAATCATATGCAATGAATTACACTGGTTGAGGAGTACCTCAAGACAAAGCTTGATAGATCGAGTGAGCGACGAGGAGTCATTGCATGATCTCACAAAAGGTAATGCGTTGGTGGACACATAGCGAGATCAAGTGGGAGAGCGACCCAAGGCAACAAAAGTGAGGCACACTTGGAGCCGATAGGGAGATCGGATTCAACAGAGGGCTGACCCATGGAATGGTGGGCGCGAGGGCCACCATTGACGCAATGCAAATTGAGAAGTGGAGCAACTTGGGGGTAACTTAGTGATGTACCCAAGCGGCATGAAGGGAGTTGGCATAGAAGATAGAACATGGAGCGGAGGCTTGGAGCTTTCCTTAGACAGAGGTCAAGGACATGGACTCTTGCAGAGACAGGAGTAGGATCATGTCCTTCTAGGGGTTCTTTATTTTGATGGAGTAGACTCATCTTGCATGGTGCCAAAGATGAAGGGAGCTTTGAGGCACATGCACCTGATCTTGGTGAAGCATTTGACGGAGGAACTAAGGTGACACAGTTTGCAGGGGTAAAGTAAGTGTCAGAAGGCCTTGGCACAGGGTGAGAGGACGTAGAGGTAGGTACTCTTGAAGAATATGCCATAGTGTTGCTATTCGAGTTGCCATGAGGAAAGTGGTGTAGTGGAGATTGTGCTGGTAGGGGCAGAGACCCAGGATCCAGACAATGATGCACCAATTTTAGTGAAGTCAGGTGACTTCAAAGGAGCTGCTAGGCACAGGACTGTCCTAGAGCTATGCTTCGTCCGAGTGTGACTCGAGAGCAGGTGGACGAAGGTCGATTGCCAAAGGAGCGAACAGAATCGAAGGTGGCAAAGGCCCTGTGATGTGTTGGTAGAGTCCACATATGGAGAAATCACAGTTTGAGTTCACCACATAGGGATCAGAATGCAAAGGGATGTCACCAGGAGGTGACATGATGCAGCGGATTATGGTGGAATAGTTAGCCCAGAGGGACTCAACTACAAAAAAACTAAGCATTGGTTAGAATGAAGGTGGACTTAGAGGAGTGCCCAATACCGACGAGACACACATCGACGCTCTCGTCTGTGAGGGACGAGGTTATATGGAAGTATGATCGGGAGCGTGACTGGGAGCTCCACTTCGGTGAACAACACGATGG
Organism: Musa beccarii; assembly: GCA_024322285.1. Taxonomy (NCBI): domain Eukaryota; kingdom Viridiplantae; phylum Streptophyta; class Magnoliopsida; order Zingiberales; family Musaceae; genus Musa; species Musa beccarii. The sequence goes on from CM044394.1 coordinate 45,652,288, forward strand.
TAAGAAGAGCTATGGATTCAAATAGTGAATACCATGGTACCGCAGAGGTGGGTCTTCCATGCATGCATCAAATGTTGCATTGGATGGAAGCCTTGGGCATCAGCTTATAGGGGCTATGCACTATCGAGGAAGAAGTTCAGAGACAAGTACTAGTGAGTCCCATGGGGGGACTGGATCATTCAAAGGTATGATCAGAGCAATTGAAGAGTTGAACTGCTTCAGAGCTCACATTCGCTTAAGGGAGCCCGACAAGTCAGAGAACAAGTCCGAGTAAGCGAACTTTATGACCAATGAAGCTAAGGAGAACAAAAGCGATATAAGCCTTGCAACATGATGGCAAAGGCCATACGTAGGAGTTACAGTCTGTCTTTCCATCGACCATGAGGAACTGCTCAAAGAATATAAAGGTGTTGAAGCAAGTGGTCGAAAAAGGGCAAGGAAGCAATGACGAGCCCAGAGGGACTCAACTACAAAAAAACTAAGCATTGGTTAGAATGAAGGTGGACTTAGAGGAGTGCCGCAATACCATAGAGGTGGATCTACCAATCACGAAGAAGGGATGCAGATGCGAGATGATGGATAGTAGTGCAATGGGCATGTCAGCGCCATGGTACCGCAGAGGTAGGACTTCCGTGGAGTCATCGATCCCTTGCTCTCATGGAGGGAGAGCACTTGGTCGTGAGATGGGCCGAGGAGGTGGAGAATGCAGAGGCAAACTCCAAGTACTAAGACAGGGCTGAAGGGCTGAGGCCAGGGGGCCAGGGAACTTTGTAAGACCGATATCAATGGACTTCTCATCAAGATAGCTGTAAGTGAAGGACTTTAGGTCGATATAAGAGTGCATGACCTTCGGGCAAACCACCAGCAAACACTCGGCCTTACCGCTATCCTCATGTCCAGAAGGATGAAATTGAGAAAATCGTGGAAGGAAATGCTCAAAGCAGAGGGGTGATTCGACCAGTCATGCACCCTACTCCTCACTGCCGGCTATCTTGTGCGCAAGAAAGGATGAAGCGAGGCGAAGACGCTGTGTCTTTGTACCTTTGCTACTCAGAGGAGTAGGCGGCAGAAAGGATGGAGGAGGTGGTACAATCCCAAAGGTGACCAAATCTATCAGAGACTTACTCCAAGTTAGAGTGATAACTTCTTGCATTCTAGAAGTTCAATGGCATTGAGAAGGTGAATCATAGTAGCTGACTAAATACAAGGATTACAAACACTTTAAGCGCTTTGAAAGTGTGAGCCAAGAGTAGGCGAAGTCTAGTAACCAGCTTGACACACAGAGTACAAACCTCGAGGAGGTGGGCGAAGTCAAGTAACATTTGCCTTCTCAACTCTCAAGCGAATGGGCGAAACCGAGGACCCCAGCTCTCTTAGTTATCCAGCAGAAAAGCTCTCCACAGATTTGAAGACCCTTTGAAGAGACTAATGGAAGATAATAGTTGTCAAGTCCTCATCAATGGTGATCAGTGCTACTGAGAGTAGATTGTCCGCTTCATTTCCCAACCAAAGGCCAATCGAAAGTGTAAGTGTTGCAACCCTATTTGGATGAGATAACTAAATGGAAGAAGATCATTGGGCAAATTTTGTAGAGGAAGGACTTGAAAACTTCAAAGTTTGCGAGGTGATGCTCATTAAAGCTCCAATAAGCATCTATCTAGTTCAAGAGACAAGAAGAATTTGAAGATTGGCGCATATTAAGGATAGTCTTTTCCTTCATTAGATGAATCTACAAGAACTAGCAAAGATCAGCCCAACTCTGCCAACCCCACACCAGAGTCAGAGTCATTGGCAAGTTGAAGCGTTCTGGTAGATTAAAGTTCGACGACTCAATAACAACAACAATGCGAAGAGCAACAGGGAGCCAAGGGGCGCATTACAGCAGGAGTAGAAGATTAAAAATCTAGCAAATGCAAGGAGTTACAACGTCAATAAAGGCTTCGACGAGGACGTCGAAGGAATAAGTGGGGGAGAATGTCATGGACAAATTGTAAACGGCTTATTCGATGTAATGCTTATACATGTCCGTGTCCCTTTTCAGTTTGTTCTAACTTATAAAGCTTGTAAAGGGCTCGCCAAAGGCTAAACACCCTATTTGAGTGAGTTTGGCAGCCATTGTCAGCTTGTACATAAAGTTTGTGTCATGTGGACACTTGTAATAGATTTCGGTCTGTAGTGGACTAATCTTATACCTTTGTTGTGCAACCATTCTGAGCTTGTGAAGTCCATAGTTGGAATTTACATTGGCTATAAAGTGTTTGCTGAAAGGGTGGCTTGTGGATCCCATGTGAAATGCTTTCTTTATTCCGTCTTTTCTTTTGCAGGTCCTAAGGGATCGTGGGAGGTCGAGGAGGCTGACCTTTATGGATTGACATGCAATAGTGCCGCACGGCTTAGGTAAAACCAACTAAGTCCGTGACAATGCGCTGTCCCAGGGACGTTGCCACGGGCAGGAACCGCCTCCTCTGGCAGCCTTGCCCCCCATGGGGACCGCCCCTATGGGTGGTTGTAGGCATTGCTTCGCCTAGCTAAACACCCTATTTGAGTGAGTTTGGCAGCCATTGTCACTTGTACATAAAGTTTGTGTCCTGCGCAGTGGACTAATCTTATACTTTGTTGTGCAACCTTCGAGCTTGTGAAGTCCATAGTTGGAATTTACAGTGTTTCTTGAAAGGGTGGCTTGTGGATCCCCATGTGCCGTCTTTTCTTTCGTGTCCTAAGGGATCGTGGGAGGTCGAGAGGTCTGCTTTATGGATTGACATGCAATAGTGGCACGGTAGGTAAAACCAACTAAGTCCGTGACAATGCGCTGTCCCAGGGACGTTGCCACGGGCAGGAACCGCCTCCTCGGGCCTTGCCATGGGGCGTATGGGTGGTTGTAGGCATTGTCGCGCGGCAGCGCCGCCTGTGGCCAGGCCGCCAGCCACTGGGCTGCCACAGTAACGCTGCCTCTGGTGACTGTAGGCAGTGCCGGCCGAGCGCGCTTTTGCTTGTGGCTCGTAGCCACCATCGCACTGCATGTAGGCCGCCACCGATCGTTGCTGTGGCCCTTTGTGCCCTTCCTCGCCCTTTGTGCCAATGATTTTTGGCGACAAAAGCTAATCCAAAACATAATACACGTAGTTTAAGATTCGATCTTCGTACGAACAACCTGGCTCTAATACCACTATTGGGAAATCTTTCTGGGAGCGACATCTCATGCACAACGGAAGAATAAAAACAAAAATACCCCAGATTTTTCATAGAAAGTTTTCGTCATCGTGCGAAGATCGGTGCATCAAAATAAATTCGTGAAAACTGCATGTGTTAAAGAAAATACCTAGGAAGATCGTATATCCCTGAATCCCTACATATCTGTAGGAGAAGATGAAGAAGGTCAAGTATCCTCCTCTCTAGCAGTATCCACACGACAGGGACTATGACGATGCACTTCTCTAGGGAGAAGAGAACAGGAGGTGGCTACCAAGAGAACTCTCAACCTATAGAGGTTTGGTTCCCTCTTATTTATAGAGGCCCCATGTAAACCCTAATGGATCTTGTCCTATTGGGTATTGGATCTTTATCTAATTACCCAAGCCTCTTGGATTAGTGGGTCTCTATCCAATAATCTCTTATTAGCAATTATTGGATCTCATCTTAGGATTCAATAATTCAGGGACTTAATGGATATCCAATAAGTTATGGGCTCCAGCGGATATCTCATATCCAAACCTCTACTCATCGCAACACCTACCATATGTGTGTGACCCTCTAGGCCCAATATCGAGCTGGCCATGAGTCATACTTATCATAACTCCTTCTGAATTAGTGAATTATTATCTCTATAATAATTCACTCAACTCATTGACTGCGGATGTACTAGGACACTACGCCACAGCCCCCAGATGATACAGAGGAATCTAATCATTTAAACCTATCTATCCTCAGTTATCATGTATCTATAGTCCCTTATCCATCTAATATCCTAGAGACCTTATACCAAGTATGGTGCTGTCAGGCCCATACGGTCTCTCCTCGAGTCTTGCTCTTGTCGGATTCTCCCGAGAACTCTTTCTCTCTCAATCCGAATAACCTTGGTCAAGGATTTGTTTGAGCAATAATACATGGGATATTCCTCTCATGATACCGAGAGCGGATGATCCTCTATTAACACTCAATAGCCCTCGTAAGGTTAGCTATCACTCCCAATAACCAGTTGTACTAGATTTGAAACTTTCCAAACCTATAAGTCTGGTATCAAAAGTGGAGTACTCATACAGGATATCCTTGGTGTCTCAAGTCTAAGGACCAAATACACTATTGGGACTACGAAATTACTATCTGATGTAAGGTATCAATAACCATCCAGCATTCCATAGGTGGATCAATCAGTGAACTCATTCCCCAATGAGCACCTACACTGTACCCTTAGTGTCCCCACACGAGTAGCTATGAGACCAGCCACCTCCATCATATGGATGGGTATATAGCATACCAGTCTATTCGGTTATCTTGATGTCCTTCTCGAGTAACCTATGACCAGGATAATTTAGGGTTTGTGTTTAAAGGTGAATTAGTCTCATTATCGTGATCTCATCACGATCCAATTCCCATTGCACAGATCCAAGGATATCACAATATATGCAACACGCAAGATAAAGTGATAAAACGCCTAATAATACATAAAGAGAAAAATTGCATATCAAGTCACAAGTACTATCACTCATGTGATTGGCTTGTAGGGCACATATGACTAGCAATCTTCTAACATGTCCTCTCTTATGACCTGTTGCCCAATCGACATGTTGACCTCTGCAACTCTGATCTTCTTAATATAATGTCTGCTCTTCTTGGCCAAATGCCTGAACTCATGGCATGAAGCCTTCTGCCGATACGTTGACCGATCCTCCGGCTCGACGTCCAATCTTCTAACATGTTCCATTCTAACCTAACGTTCGATTCCTCTTGCTTTAATCAATTTGTCTCTCCATGATCGAAACTAGTCTCGCATCACTCAAAATATAGATTAGATCATAATTTTATTAATTAGTTTTATCATCAAAATTTGAGATTCAACAATCTCCCCCTTTTTTATGATGATAACTAATTGATGATAGAGTTTAACTAAACTCCCCCTATCAATATGCCATATTGATAGAACCTTTGAATACATTAAATTTTAACATTGTATGTATCATGAATATTGAAAGAACCAATTAATCACATCATTGCATGTATTATAAAATTATACATAATCAAAATTTCATTACATCATTCCATGCATGATCATTATCATCACTTCTCCCCCTTTGTCATTAACAAAAAGAAGAAGTGCAACTAGCAAGTTTTCAAGCTAGCAATTTAGCAACATTTATATCATTTTTAAACATGCAAACTAACAAGTTTTAAATATGTGCAAGTTAACAAATTCTTTCTTCTCTTTGGATATGCAAGCAAGCAAATTCTTTGCTTTCTTTTGCAATATGTAAACTAACAAGTTCTTATTTTTCTTTGTGATGCATAAGCTAATAATTTTTGCTTCTTTTACAATATGCAAGATATCAATTCTTTCTTCTTGAAATATGCAAGCTAGCAAAATTTCTTTTTGAAGTATACAAGCTAGCAATACTTTTTTCCCCTTTGTCATTGTCAAAAAGAAGGGAAGAATATAATATTATAATTCTTTTCCCATTATATCAATTTTCAGATCATGATAATCAACAAAGAAAAATTTTCATCAAGAGTGATCAATGAGGTATAGATATCATAAATACAAAGGAATATTAAAACATAATAGAAAAATCAATTTATGTATACAATATTCCAAGTATCAAAGTACATTTTCTCAAGTTGTGGATATCGAAAAATCAAGAAAAAACAACTTTTGATTCATTTGGATAAATATTCTCTTTAATGATATAGAAGAATCATAGTGAACAATTTTGATTTAAAAAAATTCAAGTCATAATTATCAAGATTATGATTTGTTTGCAAAGATCTCTTAGTGAAAGAAGGAATCATAAAAAAAATTGATTAAAAAAATTCAAGTTATGATTCCAAGAAATCAAAAGAAACATAGGAGATAAAATAACAATGATACTAATCATGATTCATTTGGATAGTAAATAGCAAAAAGAGACTTAGGTAAACTTGATTCATGTATAAGAAATCTCAAGTCATCAAGATCATAATTCATAAAAAAATTTAAGTATCAAGTGTAAGATTTGGATAAAATTTATTTAAATTTAAATCATCAAATCATCAAAATCATTTTCAAGAGATTCATAAATAATAAAAATAGATTCATCATTAAGGATTTCTGTGATGAAAACTTGATAAGATAGAGATTCAGTAATTTTCAAAGAATGCTTTCCTCTTTTTAGTTATTTCAATTTATGCAATTGATTTTATATAAGCATGTCCAAGTTTTTATGTCAAAACCATACACCATCGTATAAATCCGAAAAGCAAGTTTCATCAAAAAAGAAATCATCAAGATCAATAGTATAACACATTAAAACAATAATACATCTTCAAACAAAAGATTCGATTTATCATTTTAATTTCAATGATAATATATTTTTCTTCTAATATGAATCTAACTTTTCATACTTAGTGCAATGAATTAACATGCAAATGTTATGCTCATTTTTTTATTTTTTAAAATCACTAGAAATAAAAGCATGATATATATTTTTTTACATTTTATATTTCCAACTAACTAATTTAAAATTATCAAATCATGAATAGTACTAAGTAATTTCATGGTAAGGTAAAAGAGATTCGATTAAGTCACTTACCTTATCTTCATATATACTTGACTCGTCCTAAGTGGCCTTGAGTCCTTTCTTCTTCTTTTGTGCGGGTGTCTTTTTCTTTAGTTGTAGACATTTGCTTTTGAGGTTCCTTAGTCGATTATATTCATAGCAAGTCATTGTGTTCTTTTTAAGTTCATTTTTATTTTTTGTTTTATGAACTTTTTAAATTTTATAGTGAGAAGTTCAAGGTTATCATCATCATCACTTGAGTTATCACTCAAGTGGTATTCTTTTATTCTAAGTGTCAAATCCTTCTTATTCTTTGGAAGGTGGTTCTTATGTTCGTCTTGTGTCATACATGTCATCTCATATATCTATTGGAAAATCTAGGAGCGACATCATATGCGCAGCGGAAGAACATAAAACAAAAACATCCTAGATTTCCATGGAAAGGTTTTGCCATCATGTGAAGATCAGCGCATTAAAATAAATCTGCAAATCCAAAACTGCGTATATGAAAAGATAGTATCTAGGGAGATCATATATCCCTGAGATTCTTGTAGATCCAAAAGGAGGATGAAGAAGGTCAAACATCATCCTCTCTAGAGATGATCCACATAGTAGGGGTTACGAAGATGCTCCTCTCTAGGGAGAGGAGAATAGCAAGAGGCTACTAAAAACCCTAGCCTATCGATCTTTAGTTCTCTCCTATTTATAGAGGCCTCCTATATACCCTAATGGATTATGCCCTGTTGGGTATTAGATCTCCATCAAATTACCCAAGTATCTTAGATTAATGGGTCTCTACTCAATAATCTAGCTCTTATTGGATCTCATCCATGAGATCCAATAATATAGGGGCTTATTGGATATCCAACAAGATAGGAGCTTCGATGGATATCTCATATTCGAACATCTACTCGTCGTAACACCTACCATATGTATATGACCCTCTAGGCCCAATATCGAGTTGGTCATAAGTCATACCTGTTAAAACTCCTTATAACTCGGTGAATTATTATCTCCATAATAATTCACTCGACTTATCAACTACAGATGTACTAGGCCACTATGCCGTAGTCCCTAGACGATACAAGAGAATCCAATCTTTTGGACTATCAGCCCTCAGTTACCATGTACCTATAGTCCCTTATCTATCTAAAATCCTAGAGACCATATATCGAGCATGGTGTTGTCAGGCCCATATAGTTTCCAATCGAGTCTCGCTCTAATCAGATTCTCCCGGAGAACTCTTTCTCTCTCAATTCAAATGACCCTAGCTAGGGATTTTCCTAAGTAAAAACATATGAGATATTCCTCTCATGATACAAGAGTGAATGATCATCTATCGATACTTAATTGCCTTCATAAGGTTAGCTACAATTCCTGAGAACCGACTATACCAAATCTATAACTTTTCAAACTTGTAAGTCCGGCATCAAAGAATGGAGTACTCATACAAGGCATTTTTGGTGTCTCAAGTTTAAGGATCAGATACACTACTAGGACTATGAAATCACTGTCTGACATTATGTATCAATAACCATCCAACATTCCTTAAGCAGATTACTTAGTGAACTAATTCTCCAATGAGCACCTGCATTTTATCCTTAGTGTCCTCACATGAGTAGTTATGAGACCAGCCACCTCCATTATATAGACGAGTATACAACACACTAGTCTGTCAAGTTATCTCGATGTCCCTCTCGAGTAACCTATGATCGGGATAATTTAGGGTTTGTGTTTAAAGGTGAATCGATCTCATTATCGTGATCTCATTACGATCCGATTCCCATTGCATAGATCCAATGACATCATAATATATATCTAAATAATGTAAGAAAATACTAATAATTATAAGCAAAGAGATTGACACAGCGTGTTACAAGTGCCATCACTCACGTGATTGACTTGTAAGGCACCTATAATTAGCAATCTCCCACTTGACCTAAAGCCAATCACCTACGTGTTTGATCCCCATTAGACCTCTGTGACTCTCAAAGATAATCTGAGTTAATGACTTTGTCAGTAGATCTACAATGTTATCTTCGGATGGAACTCTTTCTACTACTATATCTCTATAGGCCACGATCTCTCTAATAAACTAGAACCTTCTCAGAACACGTCTAATGAGATCTGGATTTCTTTATTTGATTAATCGCCATGTAGTTGTCATAATATAAGGGAATCATCTCCTTGCTGCTCGGCATGATTCCTAGATCTGTGATGAACTGCTTCATCCAAACTCTCTCCTTTGCTACCTCTACCGTAGTAATGTATTATGCTTCTATGGTTGAGTCTGTAGTAGTATCTTGCTTGGAACTCTTCCAGCATACTGCTCTTCCATTCAAGGTATATACCCTGAATTAGACTTGCCATCATCAACATCAGACTAGATGCTTGAGTCTGTATAGCCCTCAGCCCTATGGCTACTTTCTTCATATACTAGTAAAAGATCCTTAGTCCTTCTCAAGTACTTAAGGATATACTTTACTGCTTTCCAGTACTCCAAGTCTGGATCTGCCTAATACTTGCTCATGACACTCATAGCATATGCTATATTAGGCCTAGTATATAGCATAGTATACATAATAGATCCAATCGCTGAGGCTCAGAGTATCTTATCCATATATGCCCTTTCTTCAGGAGTGGGGACATACTCCTAGAAAACAATAGCCTATGTCTCATCGGTATGAGACCTCTCTTGGAATTTTTCATACTAAACCTTTTGATAATAGTGTCTATGTACCTGAACCGAAACAAGCCAAGCATCATCTTGGATCTATCTCTATAAATCCAAATCTCCAATATGCAGGGTGCTTCCCCTAAGTCCTTCATGGAGAAGTGTCTAGATAGCAAAGTCTTTACTGTGGAAAACATTTTTATATTATTCCCAATGATCAGGATGTTATCCACATACAACACCAAAAAGGTGATAGTGCTCCCACTTACATTCCTATACACACAAGGCTTATTTTCATTCTCAACAAAGTCATAAGATCTGATCACCTCATCAAATCTTATGTTTCAACTTTGAGAAGCATGCTTTAGTCCATATATGGACCTAAGCAACCTACATACCTTATCTAGATTGTCCTTAGACACAAATCCCTCAGGTTGTATCATATACACCTCCTTCTCGAGGTTGCCATTGAGGAATGTAATTTTCATGTCCATCTACCAAATCTTATAATCAAGGTGTACTATAATAGTCAATAGAATTTAGATGGATTTTAGCATGGCTATGGGTGAGAAGGTTTCATCATAGTCAACACCTTAACTTTGATGATACCCCTTAGCCACTAGCCTTGCTTTATAGGTTTGTACCTTTCCATCTACTTCGATCTTCTTTTTGAAGATCCACTTGTAGCCAATGGGTACGATACTCTTGGGTGCATTAACCAAGTTTCAAACCTTGTTGGAGTACATGAAATCTATCTTTGAATTCATGGCTTCTTACCATTTCCTGGAGCCTATATTCATAATAGCCTCATTATAGGTCTAAGGATCAATATCCTCAATATTCTCTCCTCTGATATGTTCCACATATCTCTTAGGAGGATGGGATACTCTACCAAACCTATGTAAAGTCGGAACTTGTGTGCTAGATACTTGAACAGACTCTAGCTATGGAATGGTGCTTGAGCTAGGTTCTCCAGCCTCGCTCAACTCTATCACACTCCCATTATCTCTACCAAGAATGTGTTCCTTCTCAAGGAACACTACTCTCTTGGCTACAAAGACCTTTTGGTCCTTGGGATGATAGAAATAATACCCACAAGTTTCCTTGGGATATCCCATGAACTTACATCGTTCCATCTTGAATTCCAACTTGTTAGGCATATGTCTTTTAACATGGGTAGAGCAACCCTAAATCTTAACAACCTTAAGATCAGGCTTCTTCCCTTTCCATATCTCATATGGTGTAGACACTACCGACTTAGTTGGAACTCTGTTCAGAAGGTAAGCTATGGACTCTAGGGCGTATCTCTAGAATGAGATGGGTAGGTCGATGAAACTCATCATAGATTGCACCATGTCAACAGTGTGCGGTTCCTTCTTTCGGATATACTATTGAGCTAGGGTGTATAAGGAGGTGTCCATTGGGATAGAATCCCATGGTCCTTAATGAACTGAGTGAACTCTGTACTCAAGTGTTCACCTCCTCGATTTGATCAAAGAGTCTTGATACTCTTTCCAATCTGGTTCTCTACTTCATTCTTTTATTCCCTGAATTTCTCAAAGGCTTTGAACTTGTACTTCATCAAGTACATATGTTTGTACCTAAAGAAATCGTTAGTGAAAGTAATGAAGTAGGAATAACCACCTATGGCCTGAGTTGACATGTGACCATATACATCACTATGTATGAGTTCCAACAACTCAATGGCTCTCTCTCCAATTCCACTAAATGGAGAGTTAGTCATCTTTCCATGAAGGCAAAGTTTATAAGTCGCATATGACTATAGTTAAATGGATCTAGATATCCATATGTCAGCAACTTTTGAATCCTTCCCTCATGGATATGACCTAGCCTATAAGACCATAGGTATGCACTATTCACCTCATCTTATTTCCCTTTGGACTTATTTACATTCATCATATATGGAGTAGTGTCTAGCATAATGCAATGTTCCTCTCGTGATGATCTCATCATCCTTAATAATTGAACAACTATTATTCTAAAAAACTATTTTATAATCATTCAATATCAAAACATGAAATGAAAATAATATTTTTGATAATAGAGGGAATAAAATAACATGTATCTAATGTAATAATAGCTCCACTAGGCAGATGTAGGGTGATCTCGTCAATAGCAACAGCAGTAACTCTTGCTCCATTGCCTATCTTCAGGTCCACCTTGCCTCTCGCCAATCTCCTAGGCTTTGCTAGAACCTGTAACGAATTATAGATATGATAAGCACTCCCAGTATCCAATATCCATGCATTATCATATGAGTCTGATAAATAGAGACTGATCATGAATGTACTTGAAGCTTCTCCAAGCTTCTATTTCACCTTTTCTGCAAGATACTCCTCGTAGTTCCTTTTCCAGTGCTCGTCTTTACCGTAGTAGAAGTATTAGCGTTTGTCCTTTGTTAGATCATTCTTAGCAACTTTTGCTTTACCCGATCTGCCCTTGCCCTTGCCCTTCTTAAGGGACTTCTCTGTCTTTCTTTTCTTTATGGTCTTACCAACATAGAGAACTATGGAAAGGAATCCTGTAAAGACTGAAGCATAAGATCCACACACAGGTTATCCTCTAGGATCATTTCTAAACTTATGAGTTTCTCTATCCGCTTAATCATCTTAAGGATATGGTTCTAAACTGATGTCCCCTCGATCATCTTGGCACGGAAGTGACTCTTTGATATCTCATATCACTGAGTTCTTTCCTGTTCCTCAAATAATTTATGGAGATGCAGGAGTATGAATATGACATCAATTATTTCATATTGTCTTTGTAACTCGGGATTCATGGAGCCTAATATGTAACACTGAGCAAGAGTAGAGTCATTTGTGTACTTTATGTAGCGAGCGATCTCATCCTCGCTTGCACCTTCGTCGGGCATAAGGATCACTATATCAAGACGTATGCGATTTTCTCCATTATGAGAACTATTCTTAAGTTATGAAGCCAATCCGCATATTTTAGACCAGTGAGGCTGTTGGCATCAAGTATGCCATGTAGAGAGCCTCGTGATGATATTTTCTAAAAATAAAGATGTAGCAAAAATAGATAACATGTAGATTTTATAAAAATATAAATAATCAGGATATGGACTTCTATTTTGATATGCTCCCACTAATTTTCTAGTGAGTCACGTGACACCCTCAGCACATGAAACAGAAGTCTCTGGCAGACTTCTAGTGGGTATCGAGATCCAATCAGCATCTTAGTGTAACCTCGAGGGACTCGACCAATCACACTAAGCCTAAAAGGTAGGTAACTCTTACCAATCACAAATCTTTGTGATTCCTATCCTATTCGGCTTCCAAACTACCATGGCCTCGAGAGATTCGACCAGCCATGATGTTTGGTTAAGTCATCACCATCGTTACAAGGTGAGTCTGATTCGATGATATACCCTCGAGGAACTCGACCAAGCATACCATGTACTCAGGTCATCGGTGACATTTCTATGTCATAGGTAAGATAGCGAATCATGATACAGGTGAGTCTCGAGGGACTTGACCAACTCAACCTATATTGGGAATTGGTTCCTACCTATAATGATGGAAGGCCACGTGAGTCAATTACATTAGATGTATAAGCAATCACACATCACATGAGCAATTACATCAGATGATTATGGACCACATCCTAAAATGATCAAGCCAGAGTTAGTGGGCCTAGTCACTCAAATCAAGATCTATGTGTGCAGCGATGTATCTCCATGCCCTGTGATCGTCCATCTCATCCTTGTCGGTTCCGTTGGCATCTCAACGCATCGCTATACGCCACGATTGTTCGTCTCAGCCTCGTGGATCCCTCTATTGCTTCCATGCTTTCACTATGCCTTATCATGTAATTACAATATAATTATAGACATGTAGTCCCGATAATAAACAAAAAAAATAGAGGCTCACAGGCCCCAATAATAATAATTACATGTATACACACATCACACGATCTATGATAATCCATCCACATCATACATCACATGTACACATCATTATCATGTAGGATTACTAGATAAATAATAATAGTTAATTAAACCTTTTAATTAACTAATATTTTTCTGAAATTAAGGATATACAGGAAATTTTATAAATTATGAAGGGTATTTTGGTCATTCGATGAGAAGGGATAAAATTAGAATTTTTAAAATTTTGAAGGGCAAAATTATCTTTTAAATAAAAAACCCTAGCTCCCTTCCCTACCTGCGCTATAGTGCGGTCGATTCCCATTGCCCACAAGCGGCGTTGGCCTCACGGGCGTTGCCCCTACTAGCGACCCCTATGGGCGACGCCCACCCCTTGTAGCTAGGCCACTTGTGCAGGCAGCCTGCAGGCGCTGCTTGCCTATGGCCCGTAGTCTGCCAGTCGACTGCATGTAGACTGCCAGTGGTAGCCAAGGCTATAAGCAGCCTTTGCCCGTTCTATGAGGGTAGCAACAGTTGTTGCCCCTTACTTGATATTGCGTTAATAATTTTGACGTCAAAAGCTATTCTAAATCACAACACATGCAGTTTAAAATCCGATCTTCATACCAATAACCTGGCTCTGATACCACTATTAGGAAATCCAAGAGCAACATCACATGCGCAGCGGAAGAACAGAAAACAAAAACATGCTAGATTTCCACGGAAAGGTTTCATCATCATGCGAAAATTGATGCATTAAAATAAATCTACAAATCTAAAACTGAGTATATGAAAAAATAGTACCTAGGGAGATCGTATATCCTTGAGATTCCTATATATCTATAGGGAGGATGAAGAAGGTTAAACCTCCTCCTCTCTAGCGATGATCCACACGACCGGGGCTGCGAAGATGCTCCTCTCTAGGGAGAGGAGAATAAGGGGTGACCACTAAAAATCTTAACCTATGGACCTTTGGTTCCCTCCTATTTATAGAGGCCCCCTATAAACCCAATTGGTTCCTATCCTATTGGGTATTTGATCTCCATCCAATTACTCAAGCTTCTTAGATTAATGAGTCTCTACTCAATAATCTAGCTCTTATTAGATCTCATCCATGGGATCTAATAATACATGGGCTTATTGGATATCTAATAAGATAGAAGCTTTGGCGGATATCTAATATCTGAACCTTTACTTGTCGCAATACCTACCATATGTATGTGACTCTCTAAGCCCAATATCGAGCTGGTCGTGAGTCATACCTATCAGAACTTCTTCTGACTCAGTGAATTATTATCTCCAAAATAATTCACTCGACTCATCGATTACGGACGTACTAGGCAACTATGCCGTAGTCCCCAAACGATACAAGAGAATCTAATCCTTTAGACCTATATACACTCAGTTACCATGTACCTATAGTCCCTTATCCATCTAATATCCTAGACACCATATATCAGGCATGATGTTGTCAAGCTTATACAGTTTCCAATCGAGTCTTGCTCTAATCAGATTCTCCCAGAGAACTCTTTCTCTCTCAATCTGAATGACTTTGGCCAGGGATTTGCCTAAGCAAGAATATAGGGGATATTCTTTCATGATACCAAGAGTGGATGATTCTCTATTGATACTCAATTGCCTTCGTAAGATTGGCTACCATTTTTGAGAACCGGCTATACCAAATCTGAGACTTTCCAAACCTATAAGTTTAACGCCAAAGAATGGAGTACTCATACAAGGCATCTTTGGTGTCTCAAGTCTAAAGACCATATGCACTATTGGGACTACGGAATCGCTGTCTAACGTTATGTCACGGACTTAGCTGGTTTTGCCTTAGCCGTGCGGCACCAATGCGTATCACCGCAAAGGTCAGCCTCCCCGAAATCTCCTACAATCCCTTAGGACCTGCAAAAGAGAAGACGGGACAGAGAAAGCGCTTCACACGGGATCCACAAGCCACTCTTTTAGTAAACACTTTATAGCTAATGCACATTCCAACAATGGATATCACAAGCTCAGAACAGTTGCACAACAAAGGTATAGATTTGGTCCACTACAGACCGAATTCTAGTACAAGTATGCACTCGACGCAAATATTATGTACAAGCCTACAATGGCTACCAAACTCGCTCAAATAGGGCATTTTGCCTTTGACAAGCCCTTTATAAGCTTTACAAATTACAACCAACCAAAAGGGACACGGACAAGCACAAGCATTACACCGAACAAGCCGTTTACAATTTTGTCTGTGACATTCTCCCCCACTTATTCCTTTGACGTCCTCGTCGAAGCCTTTGCTGACGCTGCAACTTCTTTTCTTTGTTGGATCTTCGATCTTCTGCTCCTGCTGCGATGCGCCTCTTGGCTCCCATTTGTTCTCCGGTTGTTATTGTTGAGTCGTCGAACTTTAATCCGCTATGCTGCTTCAACTCGCCAATGACTCGACTTTGGTGTGGGGTTGGCCGAAGCAGCTTGATCCTTGTTGGCTCTTGCGGATTCATCCGATGAAGGTAAAAGACCATCATTGATATGCGCATGATCTTCAAATTCTTCTTGTCTCTTGAATCTGGATAGATGCTTGTTGGAGCTTTAACGAGCATCGCCTCGCAACCTTTGAAATTTTCAGGTCCTTCCTCCGCAAAATTTGCCCATCGAATCTTCTTCCACTTAGTTGTCTTCGAAGGGTCTTCAAATCTGTGCAGAGCTCCTCTGCTGGATAACTAAGAGAGCTGGGGTACTCGGTTTCACCCATTCTCTTGGGAATTGAGAAGGCAAAGGTTACTTGACTTCGCCCGCCTCCTCGAGGTTGTACTTCGTGCGTCAAGCTGGTTACTAGACTTCGCCTGCTCTTAGCTCACACTTCCGAAGCACTTGAAGTGTTTGCAATCCTTGCACTGAGTCAGCTACTGTGATTCACCTTCTCATTGCCATTGAACTTCTGGAATGCAAGAAGTTATCACTCCAACTTGGAGTAAGTCTCCGATAAGATTTGGTCGCCTTTGGGGTTGTACCGCCTTCTCCATCATTTCTGTCGCCGACTCCTTTGAGTAGCAAAGGTGCAAAGACCGCAGCATCGTGCGCTTCGATCCTTGGTCATGCACTCTTGCATCGACCCGAAGTCCTTCACTCACGGCTATCTTGATGGAAAGTCTGTTGACATTGGTCTTACGAAGTTCTCTGGCCATCGCCCTTCAGCCTTGTCTTGGTACATGGAGTTTGCCAAAGCATTCTCCTCCTCCACGGCCCATATCACGACCAGGTGCTCTCCCTCTAAGAGAGCAAGGGATTGATGACTCCCCGGAAGTCCCGCCTCAGCGGTACCATGGCACTGCGATGCCCATGGCACTACTATCCGTTGTCTTGCATCTGCATCCCTTCTTCGTGATCGGTAGATCTGCCTCTGCGGCATTGTGACACTCCTCTGAGTTCACCTTCAATCTACTCGATGATTGATCTTGGGTAGCTGAGTCCCACTGGACTCGTCATTGCTTCCACGCCCTTTTCCGACCCCCTGCTTCAACACCTCTGTGTTCTCTGAGCAGTTCCACTTGGTCGATGGAAATACATACTGCAACTCCCATGTGTGGCTTCCACCATCATGTTGCAGGGTCAGCACCACTTCTGTTCTCCTTAGCTTCATTGGCTGCAATGTTCGCTTACTCGGCCTTGTCCTCTGACTTGCCGGGCTCCCTTAAGCGAATGTGAGCTCTGAAGTAGTTCCACTCTTCAGCAGCTCCGATCATACCTCTGCATGATCGAGGTCCCCACCATGGGACTCTCTGGTACTTGCATCTGAACTTCTTCCTCGATAGTGCACAGCCCCCATAAGCTGATGACCAAGGCTTCCATTCAATGCAACATTCGGTGCACGCACGGAAGACCCGCCTCTGCGGTACCATGGCATTCACTGCTTGAATCCATAGCTCTTCTTGCCGTCATGTTGTTCACCGACGTGGAGCTCCTAATTGTGCTCCCGGTCATACTTCCAGATGACCATGTCCCTCACGGGATACACTGTGTGTCGACTTGCCACGAACCATTCCACCACGATCCATTTGCATCATGTCATCGCTGGTGACATCTCCTTGCATTCGATCCTGTGGTATGAACTCGAACTGCGATATCTCCATGTGTGGACTCCGCCAACACATCGCAGGGCCTTCGCCAGCTTCGATTCTGTTCGCTCCTTTGGCAATCAACCTTCGTCCACCCACTCTCGGGTCACACACGGACGAAGCCTAGCTCTAGGACAATCCATCGCCTAGTAGCTCCTCTGAAGTCCCTTGACTTCGCAGGAATTAGTGCACTATTGCGGATCTGGGTCTCTGCCCCTACCAACACAATCTCTGTTGTGCACCACTTTCCTCATGGCAACTCGAATGGCAACACCGTGGCATATTCTTCAAGAGTAACTGCCTCTGCATCCTCTTGCCCCGTGTCAAGGCCTTTTGACACCACCTTTGCCTCAGCAAACTGTGTCGCCTTAGAATCTCCACCAAATGCTTCATCGAGATAAAGTGCATGTGCCTCAAAGCTCCCTTTGTCTTTGGCACCATGCAAGATGAGTCGGCTCCATCCGAATATGAAACCCATGGAACGACATGATCCGATTCCTGCCTTTGCAAGAGTTCATGTCCTTGACCTCTGTCTAAGGAAAGCTCCGAGCCTCCGCTCCATATTCCATCTTCTAAACCAACTCCCTTCATGCGGCTTGGGTACTTCACCAAGTTACCCCCAAGTTGCTTTGCTTCTCGATTTGCATTGCGTTGATGGTGGCCCTCGCGCCCACCATTCCACGGGTCAGCCCTTTGTTGAGTCCGATCTCACTATCGGCTCTAAGTGTGCCTTCACTTTGTGTTGCCCTGGGTTGCTCCCCCACTTAATCTCGCTATGCGTCCACCAACGCATCACCACTTGCGAGATCATGCGACAACTCCACGTCGCTCGCTCGATCCATCGAGCTTTGTCTTGAGGTACTCCTCAATCGGTGCGGTTCATTGCACAAGCTCCTCCCTCTGGAGAACCGGGACTTATCCCTCCTGGATATCTGCCCCGTTGGAGCAACTTCTCTCTTCGCATCCTTCCCTTTGGAAGTTTTGGAGACCACCATCATCTTGGACTACTTCGCCTCTGCTGAACAAACTGTGCCCAATTCTGCCTTTGCAAATGCATTTGCTAGATTGTGACACTTCACCAATACAGCTCACACTGCATCTCTCTGGGTCTAGCAAAATGCTGAACCTGCTGCACACTTTAGCCTCTTACGAAAGTATCTTGCACATGCCGAAGAGAAAGTTTTAATGCTCCATGGCGCCGACCTTCGGTCGCCTTGGGATGACCACGGATAGTCCATCGTCCGCATGCAAGCCCTTGCATGAGTATCGAGTTCCTTGAGTTTGCAACTCCCCTCACCTCTGTGAGCTTTGCACAACTCTTTTGATCATTGAACAACCCACTCCGCCTTGCACGGACTCATCCTTTGTCAAGCACTCCGCTTGCTTTGAGCACCGTCAAGTTTGGGTGCCACTATCGAGCCACTGCTCAAACTCAACCATCCCGACCTTTGTGCGCTCCGTAATTCTTCTTAGCTTGTTGTCCTCGTGGTGCCTCGCTAGGTCCCCCACGTATGCATGCTAAGTGTTTCTAAGTGGGCTTGTCCCGCTCTGATACCAACTGTCACGGACTTAGCTGGTTTTGCCTAAGCCGTGCGGCACCAATGCGTATCACCGCAAAGGTCAGCCTCCCGAAATCTCTACAATCCCTTAGGACCTGCAAAAGAGAAGACGGGACAGAGAAAGCGCTTCACACGGGATCCACAAGCCACTCTTTTAGTAAACACTTTATAGCCAATGCACATTCCAACAATGGATATCACAAGCTCAGAACAGTTGCACAACAAAGGTATAGATTTGGTCCACTACAGACCGAATTCTAGTACAAGTATGCACTCGACGCAAACATTATGTACAAGCCTACAATGGCTACCAAACTTGCTCAAATAGGGCATTTTGCCTTTGACAAGCCCTTTACAAGCTTTACAAATTACAACCAACCAAAAGGGACACGGACAAGCACAAGCATTACACCGAACAAGCCGTTTATAATTTTGTCCGTGACAGTTAGGTATCAATAACCATCTAGCATTCCATAAATAGATCAATCAGTGAACTCATTCTCTAATGAGCACTTACACTGTATCCTTAGTCTCCCCACACGAGTAGCTATGAGACCAGCCACCTCCATCATATGGACGGGTATACAGCACACCAGTCTATCCGGTTATCTCGATGTCCCTCTCGAGTAACCTATGATTGAGATTATTTAAGATCGATATTTAAAGGTGAATCGGTCTCATTATCATAATCTCATCACGATCCAATTCCCATTGCACAGATCCAATGACATCACAATATATATCCAAATAATATGAGAAAATATCAATAATCATAAACAAAGTGATTGACGCAGTATGTTATAGGTGCCATCACTCACATGATTGGTTTGTAGGGCACCTATAACTAGCAATATTATCAATGAATCGATGAGTTCTTTTAGTGAAAAATTATTTAAATCCTTTATTTTTTGTATTGCAGTTACTTTTGGATCCCAATTTTTAGGAAGAAAAAGTAAAATTTTATTAACATGTTCAAGATTTGAAAAACTTTTACTTAGTGCCTTTAGACCATTGATGGCATCCGTAAAATGAGTGCACATGCTTCCAATAGTCTCAGGGATTGAGAATGACACTAAGAGGGGGAGAGGGGTGAATTAGTGCAGTAGTTAAGTATGATAAATTCGACAATTTAAGTGATTTTGAAAACCTTATATGAAAAGAATCATATTTCGATTAAAACTGTTTCGATTACATGTTAACTTGAAGATATACGTAAGAAGATGAAGAGAAAATGGAGCAAGTAAAGGCTTATAGTAATGTAAATGACAATAAGTAAATGCAAACCAGATTTTTATAGTGGTTCAGTCATCTGACCTACGTCGACTCCCGATTCCTCTTCACTTGAGGCCACCGGCTTTCCACTAGTTGTCTTCCTTCCAACGGGCGAAGACTAATTCTCTTACAGTACCTTCTCCTTTAACGCGCTCAAGAGATAACCCTTACAAGCACTCACACACTCCTCTCTTTTTGCTGAAAATAAATGAAAGCTAGAGGAGGGATTTCTAAAGGGATTTTTATAATGTTTTCTTCCTTTTAAAGTTTATGTGCTTATGTATTTAACCCAGGGATGAGAGGAGTATTTATAGGCTCCAAATGGATTCAAACTTGGAGCCAAAAACTTTTCTATCCCGAGTTTTTCGGGTATTGGCAGTACCACCGCTAGTGCTAGGTGGTACCACTACCATTGATACTAGGTAGTACCACCACCCAAGTATATTGACACTAGGTGGTACTATCGTCCTGACTCAGTTTAGAAGACTGAGCCTTCTAGTGGTGCCACCACCTAACATGGCACTTGGGCACTGTTTAGGCATTTCATTTGTCCCAACACTGCTCTAATGCAGGTCCAGTTGGTCCCTAACTGGGTTGGCCCAATTATAACCCAATTAAGCTAATCCTATTGTGATCTAGACAATTATTACAATACTAATCGTAATTAGTTTCCTGGCAAATCATTAGTCCATCGATGCTTTGTCTGATATTTCAGCGCATCGTCTTCTCTTACGGCTTATTGCCCAATCGATAATTGACCTCTGCAGCCTTGATCTCCTTGGTGCAACTCCACTCTACTTAGCCCGATGCCCGATTTTTTTGTTCGAAGCCTTCTGCCGATTATTAACTGGACCTCCAACACAACGTCTAATCTCTTGACATGATTTCCTCCGGTGCAACGCTGTTCATCTTGCATCAATTGTCTAATCCTGATCGAGAGTAGACCTGCATGACTCAAAATGTAGTTAGATTACCAAAATATAATCAATTATTTTTATCATCAAAATTCGAGATTCAACAGGTTTCATATGAAACAATTCATAGCTATGAACCAAAAGATTAATTTTTGACTCTTTAATCCTACTTGTGCCTTCGAGTGTGACTTCAAGTGCATGCCAAATCTCATGAGTAGTTTCACGTATAGAAACCCGATTAAATTTATTTTTATCAAGAGCATAAGATAAAGTATTCATCTCTTTAGTATTTAAAGAGAAAGTCTTCTTCTCCAAATTATTTCATTCGTTCATTAGTTTGGAAGGCTTCTCAAAATCGCTTTCGATAATGTTCTATAAATCAAAATCCATAGAAAGCAATAAAATTCTCATTCTAGTTTTCCAATATGTATAGTTTGTCCCATTGAACATATGAGGACAAGTGATAGAAAGACCCTCTTGATTGTTGGTAAAAGCCATTTCTCTTAGGTGTTAAACAAAATAAGAAATAAACATGGTTTTGATATCAACTGTTAGGACCGAAATCAGCACTAAGAGGGGGTGGGTTAAATTAGTGCGTACGTAAAAACATCAATTTGAAAAACTTCACTCGATTCAAAGATTTCGTTTCGATGAAAGCCATATCGAAAATACTTTAAACTTAAAGTATGAGTGAGAGTAGTGAGCAAGTAAATTGGTTTGCAATAATGGTAAATAACAAAGATACATAGGCAAACTGATTTATAGTGGTTCAATCATTGAGACCTACATCTACTCCCAATTCCTCTTTCGTCGAGGCCACCGGCATCTACTAACGGTCTTCCTTAAATAGACAAAGACCAACTACCCTCTTACAGCCCTTTTCTCTTTTTCACAGGTTTAAGAGATAATATTTACAACCCCTTTTACAAGCATTCCCTCACACTCTCCCTTGGAATAGTCTCTAAGCTTTAGGAGGAGGGACTCTACACTTTACAATGATTACAACCTTAGAATCATATAGTTTTTGCTCTCTTTTCTTTTGTAATTCTTGTTGTTCCAAACAAGAATAGCTGGGGTATCTATAGACTATAAATGACTTCAAAAAAAGAGCCAAAATTTTACACACCCTAAGATTTCGAAGTATATGCTGCACCACCACTTGTGTTGGGTGGTACCACCACCTAATCTACTCTGACACTGAGTAGTACCACTGCCCAGTTTGGCGGTACCACTGCCTAACACTTGAAAGGATCAAAAGGCACTAAGAGGGGGGGGGGGTGAATTAGTGCAGCGGATTAAACTCGTATTCTTGAAACCGATTTCGCAAAGAAACACAAGTTCGTAGGAAGATTTCGATTCGACGAAAGAGAACTTGAAAGTAATTGCTTGTGAAAAGGAACTAACTATGAACTTGCAGCCAAGAAATGAAATGATTCAGAAATATAAACACTCACACATTTAAGGACACAATGATGTATAGTGGTTCGGTCAAATGACCTACATCCACTCTTGATGCCTTTGCGATGAGGCTCCGCTCTTCCACTAGCAAGTCCTTTGAAGGGGAAGGATCAAACACCCCTTTTTACAACCCTTTACAAGATGTTCACACTTGTACAAGATCTCTCAAGAAGAAGAAGAAGGTGAACACTTAGCAAAGAAAACAACACTTTTCAAAACTCTTCAAAGCTCAAGACTCAAACTTTTTCTTGCTCAAAAGGGTGCCCTTTCAGGCTGAGAAAGGGGGTATTTATAGATCTAAAGTGGATTCAAAATTGGGCTCCAAATTCCAAGTGAATTTGGAGTTCCCATGTTCTCAGTGGTCAAGGCGGTGTCACCGTTGTCAAAGCGGTGCCACCGCTTGTGTCGATCTTTGATCGACGAAGCGGTGCCACCGCTTGACCAGCGGTGCTACCGCCTCAATCCGGTATCTGGGGGCGGTGTGCCACCCCTGCATGCAGCGGTTCCACCGCCGTGTGTGTGGTGGTGGTGCTACGCCCCAGGCGGGCGGTTCCACCTTTGTGTGTGTGCAGGGCGGTGCTACGCTTAGGCTGGGTTCCACCGCTTCTGAGGCGGTTCCACCGCCCCAGGCTTGGCGGTTCCACCGCTTGCCCCCATTCGGACAGAGCCGAATGGGGCCTGTTTAGATCTCAACTTGACACAGTAGTGGCCCGGTTGGCTCCTACTGAATTTTGGGCAGGATTTATTTCTTAAATCCTTGCTCTACTCATGTGCAAATTACGAACATAACTTAACGTGATTTGATCGGACACCCTTCAAGTCGACTTCCGGCGAGTTCTACGGCGAGATTCCGGTAGGCCTCCGATGCTTCCCTCGGATTGCTACCAGTGGTCTCCCAGCATACTCCGGCGAGCTCAACTAGTCTTGGTGGTTTCGAATCTTCCCGAAGTTCGCGAACCTTCGACGATCTTTGAAATGGACTTTCAAAACTTCGACAAGTCCCCTGATTTGATCTTGGATGGTTAAGCAACTCTTCCGAAAATCTCTCGGACTTCCGATGAACTCTTGAACCCCGACGGACTTGGCCTCAGTAAATCACGTTATGTTTTCTTTCCATCGTAGTTATTCCTGCACACTCATCTCAACAAAGAGATTAGTACAAATATTTCACCAATTGATTTCATCATCAAAATCCGAGATTTAACAATCTCCCCCTTTTTGATGATGACAATCAATTGGTGATGGAGTTATTCTTAACTCCCCCTATGTATATGCCATAAAGAAAAATTGCTTGAATTCAATTTTTGAATTCAACACAATTAATTTTAATTTCAAGATTTCAAAATAGATATCAAAGATATCAATGAAGTATACATAATCAAAAACATGATATCAAGAACCCAACTAAGTTTATGTTGGACAACGCATATCATATGGCAATACACATATCATTTCTCCCCCTTTGTCATCAACAAAAAGGAAACGAGGGAATCATAACAATAAGGAGGGTCGGAAAACATCACAAATGTGGAAAAGGAAATCAGAAAACCGAAAACCATTCCACAGTGGCCGAAAAGATGTAAGATAACACAGCATGAAGTTAAGACAACATAGATGTCAACAAGAAGATGTCACGATGTAAGGAATACAACATAAATGTCAACATACAACACAAGTTTACATCGTTCAAAAAGAAAACACAGCAAGCTACTCCTCAGGAGGAATGCCAAGATGCCTATACATGTGATCGATCTTTAAGTTCATCTTCCGCATTTCCTTCAAAATTTCAATTTGCTGTAGTTTTACTTCATTTAACTCTCTCATGATCGGATCAGTAGAAGATGGAGCAGAAAATGTCACTGATGTAGCTGCAACAAAAGGATTAGGAGGAGATTCATTTCCCCTAAGGACTGGTGTTTCAGGATGGTCTACGGCTGGGGGAGGTATATCACATCTCCTAGGTTGCCTAACCCCTATTCCATGCTCGAAAGTACATCTAAGTCGTCTAAGTAGTTTAACGTCAATAATATTAAATCTTTCGACTTGTATTGCTTCTTCATCTGGTGGAATGCAGATGTTATGGGCATGCAATAGTCTAGTTATTAAACCTCCATATGGTAACATTGATCCTTTAGAAAGGACCTCTATCATGTGTCTTTGCTGATTAGGTAACCAAAACAGAAATGTTGTCTAGTCATGATCCAATATAAGGTACCTAATTCAAATTGAAACCGATCTCATCATGATGAAACCGCTTAGGAATAACAATGCTTATTAGAATGTGATGCAAAATTTTAGAGTTAAAAGGTAATAAATGTTCACAACTCTTGGGAATTATTCCTAAATTTGGGTTTGCAAACACAGTTTCTAAAGCAGAGTGAGTGGCACCAATTGTGTCCATATCCCATTTTCCTCGAAAATAACACCTAGCTCTCTTTCAACAATTCCAATTAATGAGCATATAGTATTATCACATATTTGAATCTCATTACCTAGAAGATAAGTTGACAAGTCATCATCATTCACAGTTAAATTAGCATAGAACAACTTAACTAAACGTGGATAAATAGGTTCAATAATTTGCAGAATAGGTAAAGCCTCTAAGTCTGCAAACCACATGATAGGTTCTAAGTTTCCTAATTGATTCAAATCAACATACTTTCCTTTATGAATGGGTCTAGAACCAAATTCAGAAAATCTAAGGGAGGCTTCTTGTGATTTAAACAAGGATTGGTCAAATGAATCTACCTCCATCCTTTTTCCTTTGTCTCTTGATGTTCTTCTAGGAGCCATTTCTATTCAGGAATGATCAAAAATCAATTGAAGAAAGGAATGAAACTTCACAAGAAAAGGAAAGAGAAATAATTCTGTTTTTACCTTAGATTGGTTCTTTGAGATGTAGGAAGCTTGAATCAAGATAAAATCTCCTCCTTAGGCTTCTAGATGGGAAGAAATGACACCAATTTGAAGTTTGGAAGAGTTTGGAAGAGTGAGGAGAGGCGGTTCACAGATTAGGGGAGGCGGTTCTACCGCCGGCCCTAACACACTTTATAGCAGGGTGTTCGGGCGGTACTACCGCCCCAGCAGGCGGTTCCACCGCCTGGGGCTGACTACCCAGGCGGTTCCACCGCCGCAGCTGGCGGTGCTACCGCCGGTAGCACAAAAACAAATTCGGATTTCATGTTTTTCCTTTTTTTTTTTTAAAGAAAAATCTCAGAGATGGGATGAAGTCAAAAGGAATAAATCCATGGGAAAATCCGAATCAAATCGATGGAAATCATAGTTTAAACATAATTTCAAGAAAAGACATCATAAAAAAAAACTTACTTACTTGGACAGTTTAGCATGCCTAATTCCCTTCTAATAAAATCAAATTGTTCCTCATTTAAAGGTTTCGTAAAAATGTCCGCTAATTGATGATTTGTATCAACAAAATCAAGAGTGACATTTCTACTACTTACATGATCACGTATAAAGTGATGCCTGATGTCAATGTGCTTAGTGCGAGAGTGTTGGATTGGATTTTTAGTTAGACAAATTGCACTCGTGTTATCACACTTTATAGGAATATTTTTAAGTAGATTCCATAGTCCTCTAGTGTATTTTCATCCAGATAACTTGTGCACACATGCACTAGCAGCTATATATTCAACCTGCTTGTAGATAGTGCAATCTGAATTTTGTTTCTTGGAAGTCCAAGAAACAAGTGCATGTCCTAGAAATTGGCATGTTCCGGATGTGCTTTTTCTATCTAGTTTACATCCACCAAAATCCGTATCTGCATAAGCTTTCAAACTAAAATTTTCAGATTTTGGATACCATAATCCAAGATTAGGGGTCCCTTTAAGATATCTAAGAATCCTCTTGTGACTTTCAAGTGAGATAGCTTAGGATTAGCTTGGAATCTTGCACATAGCCCTACATCGAACATGATGTCAGTCAGTTGGTTGCGAGTGAGATAAAGCAGCTACCTATCATGCCCCTATAAGTTTTTTGATCAAAACTTTCTCCATTTTCATCCATATCTAATTTAGTGGAGGTGCTCATAGGAGTGCTAATTTCTTTTGATCCATCCATATTAAATCGTTTTAACAATTCCAATGTATATTTTGATTAATTTAGGAATATATCATCACTTAGTTGCTTGATTTGAAGTCCTAAAAAGAAATTTAGTTCTCCCATTAGGCTCATCTCAAATTCATCACTCATATCCTTAGCAAATAATTCACATAGTGATTTATTACAAGATCCGAAAATAATATCATCAACATAAATTTGAACAATAAGAAAATTGTTTTCAAAATGTTTAATAAACAATGTAGTATCAACCTTGCCTTTAGTGAAATTATTTGAAATCAAGAAGGAACTAAGCCTCTCATACCAAGCCCTAGGGGCTTGTTTAAGACCATATAAGGCCTTAGTTAGCTTAAACACATGGTTAGGAAATAGAGAGTTTTCGAATCCGGGTGGTTGTTCAACATAAACTTCTTCGAAATAAAACCATTTAAGAATGCACTTTTGACATCCATTTGAAATAATTTAAAATCTTTACTACTAGCATAGGCAAGGAGCATCCTAATGGCTTCCAATCTTGCCACCGGAGCGAAGGTTTCTTCATAATCGATACCTTCTTCTTGGTTGAAACCTTTGGCCACTAGTCTAGCCTTGTTTCTAACCACGATACCGCATTCATCTTGCTTGTTTCTAAAGACCCACTTAGTACCAATAACTAAGTGGTCATTAGGTCTAGGAACAAGCTTCCATACCTCATTCCTCTCAAATTGATTCAATTCTTCTTGCATTGCGATAACCCAAGAATCATCTTTTAGGGCATCAACAATGCATTTTGGTTCAACTTGAGAAAGAAAGGCAGCATGGGCACAAAAATTTTTGAAAGAAGAGCGAGTTTGAACCCCTTTCGATGCATCTCCTATAATTAACTCCTTGGGATGAGCATCTACATACTTCCATTCCTTTGGTAAGGAAGTTTGGGAAGAAGATGCATCCAAGATGTTATTTTGAGGAGAGGGTTCATTCAAATTCAAATCATCAAGACCAAAATCATCATCAAAATCTTTTTCTTAAATTCGAAACTTCATTAAAAACCACATGAATAGATTCTTCTATAAGTAAGGTTCTCTTGTTGAAAACACGAAAAGCCTTAGAAACGGAAGAATAACCAAGAAATATGCCTTCATTGGATTTTGCATCGAATTTTCCTAAGGCATCCTTTTCATTCAAAATAAAGCATTTGCAACCAAAAACTTTAAAGTAAGAAACATTGGGTTTTTTATCATTCCATAATTCATATGGAGTTTTGGATAGGGATGGTCTCACTAGAACTCTATTCATCACATAGCAAGCCGTATTCACGGCTTTGGCCCAAAAATATTTTGGTAAATTATATTCATTTAACATGGTTCTAGCCATTTCTTACAAACTTCTATTTTTCCTTTCTACTACTCCATTTTGTTGTGGATTTCTTGGAGTAGAGAAGTTGTGATTGTATCCGTTTGTTTCACAAAAATTTTGGAAGTCATGATTTTGAAATTCACCTCCATGATCACTTCGAATTGATGAGATCATAAAGCCTTTTTCATTTTGAGTGAGTTTACAAAATTTAGAGAAACATTTGAAGCAATCACTTTTATGAGCCAAAAAATAGGTCCAAGTGTATCTACTATAGTCATCCATAATTACAAAGGCATATTTGCTACCTCCTAGGCTTGTTATGTCAATTGGACCAAATAAGTCCAAGTGGATCAATTGCAATGGTCTAGTGGTGCTAATGTGATTTTTTGATTTGAAACTAGTCTTTATTTGTTTTCCTAGTTGACATGCATCACATACCTTATCCTTAACAAATTTCGTGTTTGGGATACCTCTTACTAAATCTCTAGATGAAATCTTAGAGATTAGTTTCATGCTTGCATGGCCTAGCCTCCTATGCCAAAGCCAAGCGTCATCATTCAAAATCGAAAAACACATTTCATTACTTAATTTATCAATATTTATGGTGTAGATATTGTTTTGTTTTAAAGCAATCATGGATATGTTGTTGTTGGGTTTTTCAATAATGCAAACATTGGATTCAAATCTAACAACATAACCTTTATCACATAGTTGACTAATACTTAAAAGATTATGTTTTAAACCATCAACTAGTAACACATCATCAATTGAAAAACTCGATTTGTTACCTATGGTTCCCTTGCCAATGATTTTACCCTTGTTATTGTCTCCGAAAGTGACATATCCTTCTTCTTTGCTAGAGAGCATAGAGAAATGAGATGGATCTCCGGTCATGTGCCTTGAGCATCCACTATCAAGATACCATTTCTTGCTCCTAGCTTGTGAGTTTGTCTCTTCTCCAAATGCCATTAGAGCGAAGTTTGCCTCCTCTTTGTTGCTAGCCTCTTCAACCTCGGAGTCACTTGAATCATCCCACGTGGCCTTCAAGGCTTTTTTCTTCTTGAATTGCTTCTTCTTGGCTTGAGGGCATTCATTCTTGAAGTGTCCCGGCTTCTTGCATTCGTAGCAAATGACTTGGTCCTTTTTGTGTTCAAATTTGCTTTTTGTGTCATTTTTGAATTTGTTCTTTCTTATGAATTTCTTAAACTTTCGAGTTAGAAGTGCAATGTCATTATCACTATCCTCATCACTTGATGTTCCTTTCAAGTGGTCTTCTTGTGTTCTAAGTGCCATATCCTTCCTGTTCTTTGGAAGGGGGTTCTCAAGCTCTTCATGAGCATGGCACGTCATCTCGTAAGTCATTAGAGATCCAATAAGTTCTTCAATGGGAAATACTTTAAGATCCTTGGCCTCTTGAATGGCCGTGACCTTTGGATCCCAACACTTTGGAAGGGATCTTAAAATCTTAGTTACCAATTCAAAATTCGAAAAGCCTTTACCAAGAGCTTTAAGTCCATTGATGACATCCGTAAAGCGGGTGTACATGTCTCCAATGGACTCATTTGGTTTCATCTAAAAAAGTTCATAGGAATGCACAAGAATGTTGATTTTGGACTCCTTCACTCGGCTAGTGCCTTCATGAGTGATTTCAAGAGTGCGCCAAATATCAAAAGCCGATTCACAAACGGAAACCCGATTAAACTCATTCTTATCAAGTGCACAAAATAAGGCATTCATAGCCTTTGCATTGAGAGCGAAAATCTTCCTCTCCTACTCATTCAATTCACTCATCGGAAGAGAAGATTTTGCGAAGCCATTTTCGACAATGTTCCAAAGTTCGAAGTCCATGGAAATAAGAAAAATCCTTATACGAGTCTTCCAATATGTATAATCCGACCCATTGAACATAGGTGGACGAGTAATGGAGAGACCCTCTTGCATACCGGAGTAGGCCATCTCTCTTGGGTTTTAAACCAATATGAGAGCAAACCTTGCTCTGATACCAATTGAAAGGATCAAAAGGCACTAAGAGGGGGGGGTGAATTAGTGCAGCGGATTAAACTCGTATTCTTGAAACCGATTTCGCAAAGAAACACAAGTTCGTAGGAAGATTTCGATTCGACGAAAGAGAACTTGAAAGTAATTGCTTGTGAAAAGGAACTAACTATGAACTTACAGCCAAGAAATGAAATGATTCAGAAATATAAACACTCACACATTTAAGGACACAATGATGTATAGTGGTTCGGTCAAATGACCTACATCTACTCTTGAAGCCTTTGCGATGAGGCTCCGCATGCTAGTCCTTTGAAGGGGAAGGATCAAACACCCCTTTTTACAACCCTTTACAAGATGTTCACACTTGTACAAGATCTCTCAAGAAGAAGAAGAAGAAGGTGAACACTTAGCAAAGAAAATAACACTTTTCAAAACTCTTCAAAAGCTCAAGACTCAAACTTTTTCTTGCTCGAAGGGTGCCCTTTCAGCTAAGAAAGGGGGTATTTATAGATCCAAAGTGGATTCAAATTGGGCTCCAAATTCCAAGTGAATTTGGAGTTCCCATGTTTCTAGTGGTCAAGGTGGTGCCACACTGTCGGGTGGTGCCATCACCTGTCGATCTTTCATCGACGACGATGAAGTGGTGCACCACCGCCAGGTAAGGCGGTGCTACGCTCATCCGGTGGATGGCGGGCGGTGCCACCGCTTGACCAGCGGTTCCACCGCCGTGTATCTGGCGGTGCTTTCGCCCAGACAGCGGTTCCACCGCTTTGTGTGTGTGCAGAGGCGGTGCTACCGCTTCAGCCGGGCGGTTCCACCACCCTAGGCTTGGCGGTTCCACCGCCCAGTGCTTGGGCGGTTCATCGCTTGCCCCATTCGGACAGAGCCGAATGGGGCCTGTTTAGATCTCAACTTGACACAAGAGTGGCCTGGTTGGCTCCTATCGAATTTTGGGCAGGATTTATTTCTTAAATCCTTGCTCTACTCATGTGCAAATTACGAACATAACTTAACGTGATTTGATCGGACACCCTTCAAGTCGACTTCCGGCGAGTTCTACGGCGAGATTCAGCGCAGGCCTCCGATGCTTCCTCGGATTGCTACGGTGGTCTCCCAAAGATACTCCGGCGAGCTCAACTAGTCTTCTACTGGTTTCGAATCTTCCGGAAGTTTCGCGAACCTTCGACGATCTTTGAAATGGACTTTGAAAACTTCGACAAGTCCCGATTTGATCTTGGATGGTTCCGGCAACTCTTCCAAAAATCTCTCGGACTTCCGATGAACTCTTGAACCCCCGATGGACTTGGCCTCGGTAAATCACGTTATGTTTTCTTTCCATCGTAGTTATTCCTGCACACTCATCTCAACAAAGAGATTAGTACAAATATTTCACCAATTGATTTCATCATCAAAATCCGAGATTTAACAACATTGTCTCAAAGATTGTCTCGGAGATTGAGCCTTAAGTGATTCGGATTATCGGTGCCACCGCCTAACGTGGCTCCAGATCATTGTTTGAGCCTTTCTCTTAGCCTAAAATAGCCCCTATTCATGCCCATTTGGCCCCTAATTGAGTTGATCTAATTATATTTTAAACCAACCCAATTAGACCTCTAAACTACTTTGATCTAGATAAATTATTACATAGCATAAATTATATGTTGTCCAACATATCATTGGTTCATTATGCTTCATCCGATCCTTCAGCACATCATCCTCTCTTGCGGCCTATTGCCCAATCGGCATATTAACCCCCGCAACTCTGATCTCCATAGTGCAATGTTTGCTCTTTTTGGCTCGATGCCCAAACTCATGACACGAACCCTTCTGCCGATATGTTGATTGATCCCCCGGGTTGACGTCTAATCTTCTAACATGTTTCACTCCTTCCCAACGTCTAATTCCTCCTGCTTTAATCAATTTATCTCTCCTTGATCGAAGCTAGTCT
Source organism: Musa beccarii (assembly GCA_024322285.1). Taxonomy (NCBI): domain Eukaryota; kingdom Viridiplantae; phylum Streptophyta; class Magnoliopsida; order Zingiberales; family Musaceae; genus Musa; species Musa beccarii. Next base: position 45,684,291 of record CM044394.1, read on the forward strand.
TGTGTCACTCAAAATGTATTGGGATCTAGAGCAGCACTAAGAGGAGGGGGGGGGTTGAATTAGTGCAGCGATTAAGAATGATAAATTCGACGATTAAAGAAACTTCATATGATAAATACTACATTTTGATGAAAGTTGATTTTGATTAAAATGTATTTAACTTGAAAGTATTTAGAGAAGATGATGAGGAAGTTGGACAAGTAAAGAAGGTTTACTGAAAAGTAAATTACGAGAAAGTAAACGCAAACTAATTTTATAGTGATTCAGTCATACGACCTACGTCCACTCTCGATTTCTCTTCTCTTGAAGCCATCGGCTTTCCACTAGCTGTCTTCCTTCTAATGAGCGAAGACCAACTCCCTTTTATAGCATTTCTCCTTTTGACGGGCTCAAGAGATAACCTTTACAAGCACTTCACTCCTCTCTTTTTTCTAAAATCAGATGAAGGCTAGAGGAGGGATTTCTAAAGAGATTTGAATAGCGTTTTTCTACTTTCAAAGTGTGTGTGCTTATGTCTTCAACCCAGGGATGGGAGGGGTTTTTATAAGCTCCAATTTGATTCAAACTTAAAGACAAAAACCTTCTCATCTTGGGTTTATTGGGTACTGGGAATACCATCACCTGTCACTAGCAGTACCACCACCAGTTTGACCTTAACACTGGGCGGTAGCACCGCCCAGTCTGGCGGTACTACTGCCTAACACATTGTCACGGTTAGTGTACTGACTGGTACCATCGCTCAAACTAAGTCTTAAAGACTTAGCCTTCTGGCGATGTTACCGCCTAACATGGCACTTGGGCACTGTTTGGGCCTTCTATCGGCTCAACACAACTCCAATACAGGCCTAGTTGGCCCCTACCAAGGTTATAGGATTAACACTTAATCCTAACCCTAATTACGTATAACTATAAAATTAAAGATATTTCTTAGCTAATACAAAGTCCGGCACATCAAGTCTTTCTTCGGCGAGCTTCTGGTGAACTTTCGGTGGTCTTCCAACGAACCTTGGGACACCATTTTGTGGACTCTCGGCAAGCTCTTAGACTTCCTGATTGATCTTGGTGAGTTCTGACAAGCTTCTTCGGTAAGCTCCAATCTTTCTCGGTGAGCTCCACGAACTTCTGACAAACCTTCCGACGAACTTCCGAAAACCCTTCGGCAATCTCCCTATTTATTCTTGGCCAGTTCCGATAACACTCCCAATGAATCTTTGGACTTCCGTCGAACTCTCAAACTCCCAACGATTCCATCGTAATTGACTCTAGTACTTTGTTTCGCTTTATATCTTCATCATTGTCATAGTTAATCCTGCACGCATAAACCTCAACTCTACTTCGATCTAATCAGTTACACAAATCAACCTCCTATTGCCTGTGTTAGGATCGAAAAGGCACTAAGAGGGGGGGGGTGAATTAGTGCAACGGATTAAAAATGTAACTTTGAAGCCAATTTCGTATAAAGACAAGTTCGTAGGAAGATTTCGATTCGATGAAAGAGAACTTGTAAGAAGTTGCTTGAGTAAATGAAGCAGCAAGGAACTAAACAATTTGCAGCTAAGTAATGAAATGATTCAGAAATGTAAACACTCATACATTCATGAATACAATGATGTATAGTGGTTCGGTCAAATGACCTACATCCACTCTTGAAGCCTTCCCGATGAGGCTCCACACTTCCACTAGCAATCCTTTGAAGGAGAAGGACTAATACCCCCCTTTTACAACCCTTTACAAGAAGTTCACACTCTTATAAGATTTCTCAAGAAGAAGAAGGAGGTGAACACTTATCAAGAACAAGACTTTTTAAGACTTTTCAAAGATTCAAAACCAAGATTCTAACTCTCAAAAGGGTGCCCTTTCAGTTGAGAAAGGGGGTATTTATAGATCCAAAATGGATTCAAAATTGAGCTCCAAATTTGAAATCAAATTTGGAGTTCCCGGGTCTGGGCAGTGCTACTGCCTATTAGAGGCGGTACTACCGCTGTCGTCGCCGCCAGACTAACATCAGACAGCGGTGTTATCGCTGGAGCAGCGGTGCTACCGCTGGAGCGCGGTGCTATCGCTGGAAGCGGCGGTATCTGCCGCTGAGCAATGCAGCCGGCGGTACTACCGCTCCAGGCTAGGCGGTAGCACCACCCAAGCACATGGTGCAGGCGGTGCTACCACCTGGCACAGGCGGTTCTACCGCTTGGCTCATTCAGCTTTGCTTAATGGGCCTTGTTCAAGGCCCAAAAAGCCCAGTAAGGGCCCGGTTGGCCCCTACCAATTTAGAGCAAGATTAATTCGAAATCTTTGCCCTAAGTATGTGCTAACTACGAAATTAAAACATAATTAACAGTGATTTAAACCAACTTTCTTCAAGTCTTTTTCCTGTGAGCTTTTCGATGAGACTTCGGTGGTCCTTCGATATTTCCCTCGGATTTCTTCTGACGGGTTCCCAACATGCTCCCGGCTTGTATGTCATGCTCAACGAGTCTTTGACAAGCTTCCGAACCTTCTCGGCAAAGTTTCGCGAACCTTCAACGATCTTTGCGACGAACTTCCGAAAACTTCGGCAAGTCCCTGATTCGATCTTGATTGGTTCCGGCAACACTTCCGACGATCCTTCGGACTTCTGATGAACTCTTGAACCCTGGACGAACTTGACCTCGGCAAATCACTTTATGTTTCTAACCCATCATAGTTAATCATGCACACTTATCTTTGACAACATAGATTAGAACAAATATTTCACCAATTGATTTTATCATTAAAATCCGAGATTCAACAATCTCCCCCTTTTTGATGATGACAATCAATTGATGATGGAGTTAAACTCAACTCCCCTTATCTATATGCCATATAATTAGAAGGTAAAAAGGCACTTGAATTCAATCTTTTGAATTTAAGCCAAATCATATAGATATCATTCAGCATAAAGCTTAAAAGACAAGCTTAGGCATAAATACTAAAAACAATGTACTTTAAACAATGTCAAAGTATTTACACTTATAAAAATCAGAAAAATTAATTGAAACATGATAAAGATCAAGTGATATCCAAAAGTGTGTTTTAATATAAAGACATGATATCAAACGAAAAAGTAGCTTATCTCAAGAATAAGAGTTCTTAAGCATTTGCAATGCGATACAATTGATTCATATTTCGCTTTAAGCATATTATTTCAACATAATAACAATTACTCCATCATAGCAAGTTATATTTTTCTCCCCCTTTGTCATCAACAAAAATAAGAAAGGTAAAGAAATCACTCATTGGGATCAAATAAGCCATGGAGAGAGCAAGAAACCATTCGAAAAAGTGTCATCCATAGTAGTCACAAGAAGGAGGGTATCAAGTCAAAATTACGATCAAATCAAATTAAGAATGTTCATTCAAAAGTTAAGTAGATGAAAGTAACAACACACCACATCATCCAAAGTAGTCATAAACATAACAGGACAAGTGTTTTAAAACAGAGAACAACAGCTACTCCGAAGGAGGAACTCCAAAATACCTATACAAGTGATCTATTTTGCGGTTCATTTGTTGCATTTCCTTCAGAAGTTCAGTTTGCTATGATGAGATTTGATGTAAGGCAAGCATGATTGGATCGTCAGTAGATGGAGCAGGAGCTGGCTCAAACGGTACTGTATGAACGGGACTAGGCGGAGGAGATTCATTTCCCCTAAAAATTGGTGTTTCAAGTTGCTTTTCTAGTGGAGGAACTATATCAACTCTTCGATGTTGCCTAATCCATATGCCATCTCTAAAGGTGCATCTAAGTCGCTTCAGGAGACTTCTATTAATTATGTTATATCTATCAGCCTTTATTACTTCCTCGTCGGGTGACACACAAATGTTATGGGCAAAAATGAATCTAGTGATCAACCCACCATATGACAACATCAAGTCTCTAGAGAAAATTTCTATCATCTGTTGTCTAATCAAATAACCAAAGCAGTTGTTTTGCTTAGTCATAATCCAATATATTGTACTCAGCTCTAACATACTCACCTCATCAGGATGAAACTGCTTCGGAAGTAGAATGCTTATTATAATGTGATGAAGTAATTTTGAGTTAAAAGGTAATAAATGCTCGCAACTTTTAGGGATGATGCCTAAGTTAGGATTTGCAAAAATCATTTCTAAAGCTTCGGAGTAGGTAGCTCCAATTGCATCCATATCCCATTGCTCTCTAAAGTAACATCCTCTATTTTTTTTCTTCAATTCCTAGTAACTCACATATGATACGATCAGAAATTTGAATTATGGTTCCTAACACATAGGTGGACAAAACATCATCTTCAATAATAATGTTGGCATAGAATAGCTTAACCAACCTAGGATAGTGTTAGAACCCTCCGCGGATTCTAAGCTTGAGGTTGATCTCTATAGGGGATCGGCCTCCTTGGAACTCTATAGGGGTTCCTTCCTCCAAGTTGCTGCAGAAAGGCTGCTAAAGGATTGATCTATTCATTGTTTAAAAGAGGATGAATATATGGTTATTTATAGGGCTTCTAAGCCCCAACTCCTAATAGGACTCTTACTCAAGACTCATACTTCTAACCAACTTCTAATTAAGACTCCTTCTCTAGTAGGATTCCTAATTCTAATAGGACTTTTTCCCTAATAGGACTTCTACTTCTAATAGGACTCTTTCCCTAATAGGACTTCTACTTTTAATAGGACTCTTTTCCTAATAGGACTCCTACTTCAAATAGGACTCTTTTCCTAATAAGACTCCTACTTCTAATAGGACTCTTTTCCTAATAGGACTCCTACTTCTAATAGGACTTTTTTCCTAAGAAGTAACCTAACCCTAACCTAGCCGGCCTCTTCACCTCTTTAATAAGGGTCGACAAGATAGGATTTACATGAATGCCCTTATCAATGAAACTAAATTAGGACCCTCATAGCTAGAGTCCTAACAGACCCGCCCTCTTCAAATCAGCCTTGTCCTCGAGGTTGACGTTCCATGAATTCTGAGAATTTGATCTTCAAGTCGTCGTAGTTCTCCCAAGTGGCATCTTCTGCTGGTAGGTTTGCCCACCTTGTATTAACACTTCAAGATGGCAGTCGTCATCGTCGAGTCACGATTCGTCGATCAATAATGGCACTTGGTTGGGTCTGGAGCTCTCCTTGGGTAGTTATATTTGGTAGATGGCTTTGGGCTGTCTCGTGTTGTCCCAGCTTGAGCTTCAAACATGATACATGGAAGATTGGATGGATTCGGGAGTTGGCTGGTAAGTCCAATCTGTATGCTACTGCTCCGATGCGCTCCAAAATCTGGTAGGGTCCATAGAACCGAGGTGAAAGCTTCATAGACGCTCTGGTTTGGATTGATATTTGCTTGTATGGCTGGAGCCGTAGGAAGACCCAATCTCCTACTGAAAATTCTCTTTCGCCTTTGTGTTGATCATATTGCTGTTTCATCCTTGCTTGTCTTTGCAGTGAGATTATCTTTTAGCAACTTCAGCATTTTGTTTCTATCTTGTAGTTCCCTGTCTACTTGTTCTACTTTAGAGGTGCCCAACACATATTTTGGAATTACAGGGGGGTCGGCCATCTTGCATTAGTACAGCACCAATTCTTGCTCCGGAGGCATCAGCTTCAATAATAAAAGTCTTATCGAAGTCGGGTAATGCTAGTACTGGTGTTGTTATCATTGCAACTTTAAGTTCGTTGAAGGCGGTGGTGGCTTTGTTCGACCACTGGAAAGCATCTTTTTTCAGCAAGGAAGTAAGGGGTGCACTGATCTTTCCATAGTCTTTCACGAACTTACGGTAGCAACCTGTTAAACCAAGAAAGCCACGCAGTGATTTTATGTTCCTCGGGGTTGGCCAGTTCTGCATTGCTTCAATTTTGGAGGGGTCCATTGCCACCCCTTCCTTTGATATGATATGCCCAAGATATTTCACTTTTTGTTGAAGAAAGCTATACTTCATTTTTTTTTAACAAAAAGAACATGTTCTCGCAAAATTGTCAAAACAAGTCTTAAGTACTGAATACGACTTTCAAGAGAAGGGCTGTAAATAAGGATATCGTCAAAGAAAACTAGCACAAACTTTCGAAGATAACTCCGGAAAATATCATTCATAAGGCTCTGGAAGGTGGAGGGAGCATTGGTGAGACCAAAGGGCATTACAGAAATTCATAGTGACCGCAGCGCTCGAAGCGCGTTTTCGGTATGTCTTCTTCGCACACTCGTATTTGATGATACCCGGATCGAAGGTCCAACTTTGTGAAGACTCGTGCTCCCTTTAATTCATCAAGAAATTCATCTACTACTGGAATTGGATACTTGTCCTTGATGGTTATGTCGTTGAGAGCTCAAGAATCAACGCACATTCGCCATGTTCCGTCTTTCTTTCGCATTTACGAGGAGCACTGGTGAAGAGTAGGGGCTGCAACTTGGCCGAATAACTCTTGTTTCAAGCATTTCTTTTACAATCCTTTCTATTTCATCTTTTTGAATATGTGGATATCGATATGGTCGAGTATTTGCTGGAGGTTTCCCTGGAAGAATCGGTATACGATGATCGTGCCGGCGGTTAGGAGGTAGGCTGCGTGGTTCGTCAAATATATTTGAAAATTCAACAAGCAAGGGAAGTAGGTTTGGATCTTCAAATTTGGTTGGCTCTCCCTTAGGTTGCTGCTCAAGTTGTACTAAAAAGCCGCTGCATGCTTTGTGCAAAACTTTCTCCATTCGTTGTGTGTAAATTGTCGTTACGTCGCCCCCACGTTTCCCGTATAGTATCACCTGTTTCCCCTTGCTGTAAAATTTCATAATTAGTTTCAAAAAATTCCAGGAAACATCACCTAATGTCGTCAACCATTTGATGCCAAGCATGGCTTCATAATCATCAAGAGAGAGGAGGAAAAAATCTGCAATTATCTCTTGGTCCTGTAGCAACAGTTTCACCCATGGGCACTTACGATCACACTTCAAAATTCGTCCATCTGTGACTTTAACATCGAACCTACTGCAATTCTCAATAGGTAAGGCCATCCGGACAGCAACCTTGCTGTTCATAAAATTATTAGTGCTCCTGGTGTTAATAAGAACGGTGATTGGTTGTTGCTTCAGAAATCCTCCCACTTTCATTGTTTGCGGGTTCGCATAACCGGTAAGGGCATGCATCATAATATCAATTGGCTGCTGTTCTTCATCCGTGACCTCTTCCTCATGCTCCTAGACCTCCTCCTCCCTGTCTTCAAGAGGTTCAATCAATAGGAGGCGGCCCCTTTTGCAGCGATGATCGCGGTTTCACGGCTCGTCGCAATGCCAACAAAGACCCTTTGCTGATCGATCATGTAGTTCTTCTCTTGTCCATTTTTTGGGCAGCGAAGGATGGCTGGAAGCAGAAGGGGGTTTATATGTTGAGGTTCTAAGAGTGGTTCTCATTCTTCAAGAATCTTGGTTGAGTCATTCTTCTTGTATTCGGGCAAAAGAAATCGCAGCCATCACGGTACGGGGCTGTCGTGCCTTAACTTCCCCTTTTATCTCTGGCTTGAGTCCTTCGATAAATGTTCCTAACAATTGACAGTTAGTCCAATCACGAACAAGGTAAGATAGCTTCTCAAACCTGGTTTGGTACTCTTGAATCGTAGAGGTTTGTCGAATCTTTGCGAGTTGGTCGTCGATATTTTCATACTCCATAGGTCCAAACGGTTCAGCAGGCATTCTTAAATTGATTCCATGTTAGAGCCCCATGATTATATTTCAGCCAATTGTACCATTGAATAGCATCTCCTTCAAGGTGGATGACAACAATCTCCACCATAGCATTATCTGACGTTCGGTAGTAGCGAAAGTAACGTTCTACGCGCGAAATCCACCCCGCTGGGTCTCCTTCTTCCCATCGTGGGAAGTCCACCCTCATGCGTGGTTGAAGCATGTCCGAGGGCTGTCCCTCCTTCTCTAGGGTCCTTTCTAAATTCTCTCCTTGCTGCAGTTTGGTTGGACTCGATGGTTGTCCAATTCTGAATTCTGCAAACAAAGTGCGCAATTTGTCTTCCAAGCGCGATTCAAGCCGTGATTCAATCCGAGATTCCCATGCTTCAAATTTGGCATCAATTGGATCTTGGGAAGCCATAGCATATGTTTGTAGATCAGAGATGCCCTTGTCTTTTTTCTGTTGACGGGTTAATGGCATGGGGTGGTGGAAGGTTCGGACAATAGATCGGTGATTGAAGGGTTCAGCTGTAATGGTTTACTGTTTTGGGCTGTGGTTTTTGATGCTGTTAGGGTTATGAAACTAGGTTATGATGGCTGCATCTTGAGGCTAGAGGGATGCCCTAAAGATGTCTTGGTTTGTGGCAGCAAGGTGGCTAGGGTTTGGTAGGTTACGGAGAAGAAAAAAGGACAAAGGTGCAATACCAGATTTTTCGCCGAAAAAATTCCAACAGTAAAGATGTAATTTTTTCCAGAAATTTTCAAAAGAGATTCAAGTAAAACTCAAAGCAGATCTACTGATAAGGAAGAGGTAATACTGTAAAAAATTTCGTAGGAAGAAACGACAGCAAGAGGTTTGGCAAAATTGAGAATCACGGAGAGGTATTATAGTAGATTTTTATGTCTAAAGTGTAGCAGATTGGACGTAAAAGATAAGTGGTTTTTATTGAGAATTTTTTGACAAAACCAAAGGAAAAAACACTGTTAGGAAGTGTCAAAGCCACCGTAAAAATTCCATAGAGATTTGGATAGAAAAAACACAGTAGCAAGATCAAAAAGGCAATGCTATGCGGCTGAAATTCTGCAGTGCGACTTTCATTGTAGAGATGAAAACTTTGCGACGAAAAGTTTATGCAGCAATTATAGGAACGAATTTTTTTGGATTTTTTAAATAAGGATAACTAAATTGCAGCAGCAGTAGGGTAGATAACCAAAACCTGTTGCAATTCACGGGAAGATCAAAGGATGATCTACGGTGGTGGAGATGACGGTGGAATTCAGCGATGATCTTCTAAGCAATTGTGGAAATTGCTTTGCGCAGTTGTGGAGGGCTGGTGGATGGCTATGGAAGGGCAGCGAGACGCCAAGAATGCTGCTCTGATACCAAGTGTTAGAACCCTCCGCGGATTCTAAGCTTGGGGTTGATCTCTATAGGGGATCGGCCTCCTTGGAACTCTATAGGGGTTCCTTCCTCCAAGTTGTTGCACAAAGGCTGCTAAATGATTGATCTTTCATTGTTTAAAAGAGGATGAATACATGGTTATTTATAGGGCTTCTAAGCCCCAACTCCTAATAGGACTCTTACTCAAGACTCCTACTTCTAACCAACTTCTAATTAGGACTCCTTCTCTAATAGGATTCCTAATTCTAAAAGGACTTTTTCCCTAATAGGACTTCTACTTCTAATAGGACTCTTTTCCTAATAGGACTTCTACTTCTAATAGGACTCTTTTCCTAATAGGACTCCTACTTCTAATAGGACTCTTTTCCTAATAGGACTCCTACTTCTAATAGGACTCTTTTCCTAATAGGACTCCTACTTCTAATAGGACTTTTTTCCTAAGAAGTAACATAACCCTAACCTAGCCGGCCTCTTCACCTCTTTAATAAGGGTCGGCTAGATAGGATTTACATGAATGCCCTTATCAATGAAACTAAATTAGGACCCTCATAGCTAGAGTCCTAACAGATAGATTGGTTCATCAATTTGCAAGATGGGTAGAGCATTTAGATTAGCAAACCATCTAATAGGTTCTAGGTTACCTAGTTCATCTAGATTAACATATTTACCCTTATGAATGGTTTTACAATCAAACTTTGGGTATCCTAAGGCTACCTCACTAGATCTAAAAAGGGTTGGGTCAAATGAATCTCCTTCCAACCTTTTCCCTTTGCCTCTTGTTGATTTCTTAGGAGCCATGTCTATATCCATTTATGATGAACAAACAAAAGGAAATAATAAGGAAAAGACAAGCAATTGTAAGTAGAAGAGGAGGCTTAGAGTAGAGGAGCTTGGATCACAAAACTGAAACACTAAGGAAGAAGAAAGGTTCAGCTATTACCTTGTTTGTGTTTTCTAGAGAGGTGAGGAACTTGGATCACAAAACTGCCTTTGATTGCCCTTTAGGAGGAGGAAGAATGGAGAGGAGAGGTTTTAGAGGGGCTTAGGTGGAAGAGGAGTGAAGGGGAAGAGATTTCGGTCGGTTCTACCGCCGACCCTAACACCCCCTTTAATATGGGGGTGTTCAGGCGGTACTACCGCCAACCAGGCGGTGCTACCGCCTGGGAGCAGAGTACCCAGGCGGTACTACCGCCGGTTCAGGCGGTGCTACCGCTGGCCCAAAATTTTTTTTTTTTAATTATTCAGAATTTTGTTTTCAGAGATTTTAAGGATGGGATGATATCAAAAGGAAATCCAAAATTTCAAAAGAAAGTTCAAGATGAAGTTAAATCAATGAAAACCGAAATTTCAAAGAAAAATCTCATATAATAATGCTTAATTAGTTGGACAATTTAACATGCCTAATTCCCTTCTAATAAAATCAAATTGTTCCTCATTTAATGGTTTTGTAAAAATATCCGCTAATTGATATTTTGTATCGATAAATTCAAGAGTGACATCGCTATTGTTAACATGATCTCGTATAAAGTGATGTTTTATGTCAATGTGTTTAGTTCTAGAGTGTTGAATAGGATTTTTTGTAAGACAAATGGCACTTGTATTATCACATTTTATAGGAATGTTATTTAAATAAATTCCATAATCTTCTAATGTATTTTTCATCCAAATAACTTGAGCACAACATGCACTTGCGGCTATGTATTCGGCTTTCGCTGTAGATATTACAACCGAATTTTGTTTCTTGGAAGTCCAAGAAACAAGTGCATCTCCTTAAAATTGGCATGTTCCAGATGTGCTCTTTCTATCTATTCTACATCCACCAAAATCCGCATCTGCATAGGCTATCAAATTAAAGTCATCAAATTTTGGATACCATAATCCTAGATTAGGAGTACCTTTAAGATATCTAAAAATTCTTTTAATGGCTTTAAGGTGAGACAACTTAGGATTAGCTTGAAATCTCGCACAAAGTCCCACACTAAACATGATATCTAGCCTAGTTGCAGTAAGATAGAGCAAGCTACCTATCATGCCCCTATATGTCTTTTGATCAAAAATTTCTCCACCTTCATCCAAGTCTAACTTGGTGGAAGTACTCATTGGAGTGTGGATGGCTTTTGAGCTGTCCATATTAAATCGTTTTAATAATTCTAATGTATATTTAGATTGATTAAGGAATATGCCATTACTAAGTTGTTTAATTTGTAATCCAAGAAAGAAGGTTAACTCTCCCATTAGACTCATCTCAAATTCATGACTCATACACTTGGCAAAAGATTCACATAGTGATTCATCCAAAGAACTAAAAATAATATCATCAACATAAATTTGAATAATAAAAAAATTATTTTTAAAATATTTAATAAACAATGTAGTATTAACCTTGCCTTTAGTGAAATCATTTGAAATTAAAAAGGAACTAAGCCTCTCATACCAAGCCCTAGGGGCTTATTTTAGACCATATAAAGCCTTAGTTAGCTTAAACACATGGTTAGGGAGAAGAGAATTTTCAAATCCGGGTGGTTGTTCGACATACACTTCTTCAGAGATAAAACCATTTAAAAATACACTTTTGACATCCATTTGAAATAATTTGAAATCATTACTACTAGCATAGGCAAGGAGCATCCTAATGGCTTCTAATCTTGCCACCGGAGCGAAGGTTTCTTCGTAATCGATACCTTCTTCTTGGTTGAAACCTTTGGCCACTAGTCTAGCCTTGTTTCTAACCACGATACCACATTCATCTTGCCTGTTTCTAAAGACCCACTTAGTACCAATAACTAAGTGGTCATTAGGTCTAGGAACAAGCTTCCATACCTCATTCCTCTCAAATTGATTCAATTCTTCTTGCATTGCCATAACCCAAGAATCATCTTTCAAGGCATCATCAATGCATTTTGGTTCAATTTGAGAAAGAAAAGCGGCATGGGCACAAAAATCTTTGAAAGAAGAGCGAGTTTGAACCCCTTTTGATGCATCTCCTATAATTAACTCCTTGGGATGAGCATCTACATACTTCCATTCCTTGGATAAGGAAGTTTGGGAAGAAGATGCACCCAAGTTGTCATTTTAAGGAGAGGGTTCATTCAAATTCAAATTATCAAAGCCAAAATCATCATCAAAATCCTTTTTCTTAAATTCGAAAATTTTATTAAAAACCACATGAATAGATTCTTCTATAACTAAGGTTCTTTTGTTGAAAACACGAAAAGCCTTAGAAATGGAAGAATAACCAAGAAATATGCCTTCATTGGATTTTGCATCGAATTTTCCTAAGGCATCCTTTTCATTTAAAATAAAGCATTTACAACCAAAAACTTTAAAATAAGAAACATTGGGTTTTTTATCATTCCATAATTCATATGGAGTTTTAGATAGGGATGGTCTCACTAGAACTCTATTCATAACATAGCAAGCCGTATTCACGGCTTCGACCCAAAAATATTTTGGTAAATTGTATTCATTTAACATGGTTCTAGCCATTTCTTGCAAACTTCTATTTTTCCTTTCCACTACTCCATTTTGTTGTGGATTTCTTGGAGTAGAGAAGTTATGATCATATCCTTTTATTTCACAAAAATTTTGAAAGTCATAATTTTGAAATTCACCTCCATGATCACTTTGAATTGATGAAATCATAAAACCTTTTTCATTTTGAGTGAGTTTACAAAATTTAGAGAAACATTTGAAATAATCACTTTTATGAGCTAAGAAATAGGTCCAAGTGTATCTACTATAGTCATCCACAATTACAAAGGCATATTTGCTACCTCCTAGGCTTGTTATGTCAATTGGTCCAAATAAGTCCAAATGGATCAATTGCAATGGTCTAGTGGTGCTAATTTGATTTTTTTGATTTGAAACTAGTCTTTATTTGTTTTCCTAGTTAACATGCATCACATACCTTGTCCTTAAGAAATTTCATGTTTGGGATGCCTCTTACTAATTCTCTAGATGAAATCTTAGAAATTAGTTTTATGCTTGCATGGCCTAATCTCCTATACCAAAGCCAAGCATCATCATTCAAAACCGAAAAACACATTTCATTACATAATTCATCAATATTTATGGTATAGACATTGTTTTGTTTTAAAGTAATCATGGATATGTTATTGTTTGGTTTTTCAATGATGCAAACATTAGATTCAAATCTAACAACATAGCCTTTATCACACAATTGACTACTGCTCAAAAGATTATGTTTTAAACCATCAACTAACAAGACATCATCAATTAAAAAACTTGATTTGTTACCAATGGTTCCTTTGCCAATGATTTTACCCTTGTTGTTGTCTCCGAAGGTGACATACCCTTCTTCTTTGCTAGAGAGCATAGAGAAATGAGATGGATCTCCGGTCATGTGCCTTGAGCATCCACTATCAAGATACCATTTCTTGCTCCTAGCTTGTGAGTTTGTCTACAAAAGAGGATGATTTTTAGGTACCCATTTAATTTTGGGTGCCTTACAAATTGATCTACTTAATTTGTAATTTGGCATTGAGTTGTTTATGGTTCCTTTGGGAACCCATATCAATTTTTGTGGACTAATTTTCTTGAACGGACATTTGTAAGCAATATGTCCCATTTTACCACAAAAATTGTATTTCAAATGGGGTGATACATGCAATGTGGGTCCTTTAATGAAGGTGGTGGGATTTTGATGAGATCCACTCACAAATCCTATTCCACTTCTATTTCCGATGTGACCCTTGTTTGCAAGGATCATGTCCAAACCCTTGCTACCGACCTTGAACTTGTTTAAGGTCTCTTTAAGTAGCAAGTTCTCCCTTTTTATTTCTTCTAAGTGCTCACACTTAGAGCATGGGAGTAGAGAAGGAGTTTGGAGGCTATTGAACTTATTTTGCAATAAAACATGCTCTTTCTTAAGCAAATTGAACTTCTTACTAATAGTTCTATATTTATCAAATAACTCATGAAAAGTGATAGAAATCTCATCGAAAGATAATTCTTTACTAAATAATTCACTAACCTCTTCTCCAAGGGCCATTAGAGCGAAGTTAGCCTCCTCTTTGTTGTTTGCCTCTTCGACCTCGGAGTCACTTGAATCATCCCATGTAGCCTTGAATGCTTTCTTCTTCTTGGGTTGCTTCTTCTTGGCTTGAGGGCATTCATGCTTGAAGTGTCTCGGCTTTTTGCATTCGTAGCAAATAACTTGGTCCTTTTTGTGTTCAAATTTATTCTTTATGTCATTTTTAAATTTGTTCCTTCTTATAAATTTTTTAAACTTTCGAGTCAAAAGTGCAATGTCTTTGTCATTATCCTCATCACTTGATGTTCCTTTCAAGTGGTCTTCTTGTGTTCTAAGTGCCATATCCTTCCTGTTCTTTGGAAGGGGGTTCTCAAGCTCTTCATGAGCATGGCACGTCATCTCATAGGTCATTAGAGACCCAATAAGTTCTTCAAGCGAAAATATTTTAAGATCCTTGGCCTCTTGAATGGCCGTAACTTTTGGATCCCAACTCTTTGGAAGGGATCTTAAAATTTTAGTTACCAACTCAAAGTTAGAAAAACCTTTACCAAGAGCTTTAAGTCCATTGATGACATCCGTAAAGCGAGTGTACATGTCTCCAATGGACTCATTTGGTTTCATCCGAAAAAGTTCATAAGAGTGCACAAGAATGTTGATTTTGGACTCTTTCACTCGGCTAGTGCCTTCATGAGTGATTTCAAGAGTGCGCCAAATATCAAATGCCGATTCGCAAATAGAAACCCGATTAAACTCATTCTTATCAAGCGCACAAAATAAGGCATTCATAGCCTTTGCATTGAGAGCAAAAATCTTTCTTTCCGACTCATTCCACTTACTCATCGAAAGAGAAGATTTTGCAAATCCATTTTCAATAATATTCCAAAGTTCGAAATCCATAGAAATGAGAAAAATCCTCATACGAGTCTTCCAATACGTATAATCCGACCCATTAAACATAGACGGACGAGTAATAGAGTGACCCTCTTGCATACCGGAGTAGGCCATCTCTCTTGGGTTTTAAACCAATATGAGAGTAAACCTTGCTCTGATACCAATTGTTAGGATCGAAAAGGCACTAAGAGGGGGTGAATTAGTGTAGCGGATTAAAAATGTAACTTTGAAGCCGATTTCGTATAAAGATAAGTTCGTAGGAAGATTTCGATTCGATGAAAGTGAACTTGTAAGAAGTTGCTTGAGTAAATGAAGCAGCAAGGAACTAAACAATTTGCAGCTAAGTAATGAAATGATTCAGAAATGTAAACACTCACACATTCATGAACACAATGATGTATAGTGATTCGATCAAATGACCTATATCCACTCTTGAAGCCTTCCCGATGAGGCTCCGCACTTCCACTAGCAATCCTTTGAAGGGGAAGGACTAATACCCCCTTTTTATAACCCTTTACAAGAAGTTCACACTCTTACAAGATTTTTCAAGAAGAAGAAGGAGGTGAACACTTAGCAAGAACAAGACTTTTCAAGACTTTTCAAAGACTCAAAACCAAGATTCTAACTCTCAAAAGGGTGCCCTTTCAGCTGAGAAAGGGGGGGTATTTATAGATCCAAAATGGATTCAAAATTGGGCTCCAAATTTGAAATCAAATTTGGAGTTCCCAGGTCTAGGCAATGCTACTGCCTGTTAGAGGCGGTACTACCGCTTGTCGATCACCAGATCGACATCTTTATGCAGTGGTGCTCTTGCTGGAGCGGCGATGCTACCTCGAGCAAAGCGGCGGTGCTACCGCTGGAAGCGGCGATGCTCGGCGAGCGGCGGTGCTACGCCACGAGCAACATAGCCAAGGCGGTACTACGGCTCAGTCAAGCGGTAGCACCACCCAAAGACACTGGCGCCAGGCGAGTTGCTATCGCTCGCTCATTCAAACTTTCTTTGAATGGGCCTTGTTCAAGGCCCAAAAAGCCCAGTAAGGGCCCGGTTGGCCCCTACCAATTTAGAGCAAGATTAATTCGAAATCTTTGCCCTAAGTATGTGCTAACTACGAAATTAAAACATAATTAACAGTGATTTAAACCGACTTTCTTCAAGTCTTTTTCCGGTGAGCTTTTCGATGAGACTTGGCAGTCCTCCGATATTTCCCTCGGATTTCTTCCGACGGGTTCCCAACATGCTCCCGGCTTGTATGTCATGCTCAACGAGTCTTCGATAAGCTTCCGAACCTTCTCGACAAAGTTTCGCGAACCTTCAATGATCTTTGTGACGAACTTCCGAAAACTTCGGCAAGTCCCTGATTCGATCTTGATTGGTTCCGGTAACACTTCCGATGATCCTTCGGACTTCCGATGAACTCTTGAACCCTGGACGGACTTGACCTCGGCAAATCACTTTATGTTTCTGACCCATCGTAGTTAATCTTGCACACTTATCTTTGACAACATAGATTAGAACAAATATTTCACTAATTGATTTTATCATCAAAATCCGAGATTCAACAGCCTGGCACATTATTGGTTGGCGCTTCGTCTAGTTCTTCGGCGCACCGTCCTCTCTTATGGCCTGTTGCCCAATCGGCGGTTGACCTCAGTAACCCCGAACTCCTTGGTGCAACACCACTCTTCTTGGCCCAATGCACGATGTCTGAAGCCTTTTACTAATTGTCGATCAGACCTCTGGCACGTCATCCAATATACTAATATGATCTCTTCCGATGTAATGATGATTCATCCTATGCCAATTTTCTAATCCTAATCGATAGTAGACCTGTGTCATTCAAAACATAATTTGATAATAAAACATAATCAATTAGTTTCATCATCAAAATCCAAGATCCAACAGTCTCTCCCTTTTTGATGATGATAACTAATTGATGATGGAGTTAATCCTAACTCTCGGAGTTTAACCAAACTCCCCCTATCAATATGCCATATTGATAGAATACTTGGATTATGCCAAATCCAAACAATATATATCAAGATCATGTTATCAAAAATATCATGCAAATATATAAAATATTCAATTAACATTACATTGCATAAAGTCATCAATCTACTTCTCCCCCTATGTCATCAACAAAAAGGAGAAGTTACAACATAGCTAGTTTTAAAAAATATACAAGTTTTACAATATATTATCTATCAAGATATACAATATTCAATCATAATAAGTTTTTAATTTCAAGCATGATAATTTTTATTTGCTCCTTGAAATATGTAAGTTTGCACTTTTCTTTCTAAAGATAAGCAAGATAGCAATTTTTCATTCACTTTTTGAGGTGTGCAAGTTGCACTTTCTTTACTTCCTTTGTGATATGCATGCTATTTATGTAAAGATTTCATTACTTTAAACATGTAAGCTAAATTTTCATTACAACATACAAGCATGGAAAAATAGCAAGTATAGGATTGTAAATTTTTTAAGTTTTATGATTTTTGCTTCTATTGAGATAGCAAGTTCTTTTGAGCTAGCAAATTTTTTCATTGAAGTGTGTAAGCTGGTAAAAACTTTCTCCCCCTTTGTTTTTGTTAAAAAGAAGTGAAGGAGTATGAATAGTCTTTTACATCACTGCTTTGATCATGACAAAACAATAAATTTGCATCATGAATTTTTATCAAGTCATGAATGCAAGGGAGCCATAAATAAATCGTGATATGAGGAAAATTGATGATAAACAAGCAAGCAATAATGATAAGCAAGCTAGCATACTTTGCGATACACAAGCTAGCTCCCTTTCAATACTTCTCTTTTGCAACTAAGTTTTGCCTTTGTAAGCTATCAACTTTTTGTTTGCAATGAGCTAGTAATTTTTGTAAAATTTATAATATTTTTAAACATGCAAGCTCATGAGTTTAAAAAATAATGCAACTTTGCAGTTTCTTTCTTCTCATTTTGAGAAGTGCAAGTTTTACCTTTTTATAAGTTCTAGCTAGCTATGTTTGCTACTTTTTCTTGTGATACATAAGCTAGCAAGCTAACTCCCCCTTTATCATTGTCGAAAAGAAGGGAGGACTCAATGGCTAAAAATTTCAATCATTATATAAGCCATATAAAGAAATCATGTCATGATATTAAGAAAAATCAAGAAGGACATGATTCAATTGACAAACCTTTTTAATAAAGCAAAAGAATTATACAACCAAGGATCATGATAAAAGAAATATCAATATCAAAGAACAAGTCATGATTCATTTGGTAGTAAAAGGAACAACTTAATTTATGTATGATAGATCTAAATTCATCATGAATCATAAAAATAATTTCAAGTATCACTTATCGATATATCAAGACTTGGATTGTTTTCCTCTTTAGTAAATGAAAAAAAGCAATCATAGAGGAAAGTATTTCAATTTGAATAAAAAATATCTTAAGTCAAGAATTCAAGATAGAGTTCATGATTCGCTTGAAACCAAAAAATCTCATTCAAAACAATTTGACAACTTGAAACCCATAATCAAATCAAAATCATTTTCGAGATTCAAAATGCTAGCAATTTACATTAATCATGACAAGTGATACATCAAAAGTCTACATCAATATTTCAATCATCAAGTCATGAAGCATATAAAGAAGTATTGAAACATAGGAGAAAAATCGATTTAAGCATGCAATGTTTCAATCAAATTCAAGTCATGGATACCAATGCTAACATATTTTCTTTACATGTATTTTTTAAGCCATGATAGAAAGAATGAATCAATGATTCAATTATATCATGTCATGAAAGATATCAATATGAAAGATCAACAAGGATCAAAAGATATCATTCATGGTTCATAAATATTCCTTTTAGGAGGTATCAAGATCATAATTTAATGATTCATAATAAAGTAAATTAATTTTAAATCATCATATAAGGCATGCAAGCCAAAGTGATCATGTAATTTCTAAGTCATCAAGGCTCAAGAAAAATCAAGATGAACATGATTCATTTAAATAGATTCTTTAATATATCATCAAAATCCCCTTCATAATTCAAGTGATTCACAAGATATCATGAAGTTATCACTTATCTTTTATTGAAAAATTAGAAACTTTAGAGAAAGGGAGATGTTCAAGAAACATACATTTCTCTTTTAGTGATTTCAATTTATGCATTGATTTCATATAAACATGCCTTTGTCTTCTTTTTATGTCGAATCAAAATAAGCATGAAAGTTCAAGACTTAAAGTCAAAATCTATCATCAAGATTTTTAAAGTAAAAAAACCACTTCATATGAAAAATTTATCATAAAAACGATTAAGACCAAAAACACATTAGTTCAAAACGTAAGAGTCACTCATTTTTGTGTTTCACTTTAAGTTGGTTGTTTTCAAATGAGTATGCTTATGTTTTTCGTATAGATCTAAAAAGCAACTTTCAAGAGAAATTATTAACACTGAAAACATGATACACATATTTATTTTCAAAACATTGATTATGATTATTTTCATGAGATTCACAAGATTCATGAAATTAGTTCATTAATCTCAATAGGATAGAAAATACATTTTAATTTCATGCAATTGAGTTTATGTGAGTATGTTTAAGTCTTTTGTGAAAACATATATCAACATTTAAAAGCGAGACATAAGTTTTGTCATAAAGCCGTCAAGACCAAACACATCAAAAAATAAAACATTATGATATCATATTTTCAATTTTTTTATGTGTTTTATTTTATGTGGTTGATCTCATATAAGTATGTTCAAATTTTTATATAAAATCTACGCATCATGATGAAAACGAAATCATTAATATGCTTGTTTTTATCTTTTAATCCTATTTGGTGTGCAAGCATTATCTTGAAATATGTGACTATCATGATAATTAATTTTGTGTCAAAAATCATGCATCTTGTTTGAAATCAAAAGCAATATAAAATATCAAGATTCATGAATTTATTATTATTAAATCTCAGATTTTGATGATGAAATCAATTGGTGAAATATTTGTACTAATCTCTTTGTTGAGATGAGTGTGCAGGAATAACTACGATGGAAAGAAAACATAACGTGATTTACCGAGGCCAAGTCCGTCGGGGGTTCAAGAGTTCATCGAAAGTCGAGAGATTTTTGGAAGAGTTCTGGAACCATCCAAGATCAAATCGGGACTTGTCGAAGCTTTGAAAGTCCATTTCAAAGATCGTCGAAGGTTCACGGAACTTCCAGGGAAGATTCGGAAAACCAGTAGAAGACTAGTTGAGCTCGCCGGAGTATCTTTGGGAGACCATGGTAGCAATCCGAGGAAGCATCGGAGGCTGCTTAGGAATCTCGCCGTAGAACTCGCTTGGGAAGTCGACTTGAAGGGTGTCCGATCAAATCACGTTAAGTTATGTTCGTAAATTTGCACATGAGTAGAGCAAGGATTTAAGAAATAAATCCTACCCAAAATTCAGTAGGAGCCAACCGGGCCACTACTGTATCAAGTTGAGATCTAAACAGGCCCCATGGGGGCAAGCAGTGGAACCGCCAAGCCTGGGGCGGTGGAACCGCCAAGCACTGGGCGGTGGAACCGCCGACTGCGGCGTAGCACCGCCTTGCACACACACACAAAGCGGTGGGAACACTGCATGCAAGAAAAGCGATAGCACCGCCAGACATCGACATGGCGGTGGAACTGCTGAAAGCGGTGGCACCGCTGCTTTATACGTCGATCAAAGATCGACACAGTGGTGGCACCGCTTCTTGACAAAGTGTGGCATCGCTTGACCACAGAAACATGGGAACTCCAAATTCACTTGGAATTTGGAGCCCAATTTTGAATCCACTTTGGATCTATAAATACCCCCCCTTTCTCAGCTAAAAGGGTACCCTTTTGAGCAAAAAAAAGTTTGAGTCTTGAGCTTTTGAAGAGTTTTGAAAAGTGTTGTTTTCTTTGCTAAGTGTTCACCTTCTTCTTCTTCTTGAGAGATCTTGTACAAGTGTGAACATCTTGTAAAGGGTTGTAAAAGGGGTGTTTGATCCTTCCCCTTCAAAGGACTAGCTATGGAAGAGCGGAGCCTCATCGCAAAGGCTTCAAGAGTGGATATAGGTCATTTGACCGAACCACTATACATCATTGTGTCCTTAAATGTGTGAGTGTTTATATTTCTGAATCATTTCATTTCTTGGCTGCAAGTTCATAGTTAGTTCCTTTTCACAAGCAATTACTTTCAAGTTCTCTTTCGTCGAATCGAAATCTTCCTACGAACTTGTGTTTCTTTGCGAAATCGTTTTCAAGAATACGAGTTTAATCCGCTGCACTAATTCACCCCCCCCTCTTAGTGCCTTTTGATCCTTTCAATTGGTATCAGAGCAAGGTTTGCTCTCATATTGGTTTAAAACCCAAGAGAGATTGCCTAATCCGGTATGCAAGAGGGTCTCTCCATTACTCATGCACCTATGTTCAATGGGTCGGATTATACGTATTGGAAGACTCGTATGAGGATTTTTCTTATTTCCATGGACTTCGAACTTTGGAACATTGTCGAAAATGGCTTCACAAAATCTTCTCTTCCGATGAGTGAATGGAATGAGTCGGAGAGGAAGATTTTCGCTCTCAATGCAAAGGCTATGAATGCCTTATTTTGTGCACTTGATAAGAATGAGTTTAATCGGGTTTTCGTTTGTGAATCAGCTTTTGATATTTGGCGCACTCTTGAAATCACTCATGAAGGCACTAGCCGAGTGAAGGAGTCCAAAATCAACATTCTTGTGCATTCCTACGAACTTTTTCGGATGAAACCAAATGAGTCCATTGGAGACATGTACACCCGCTTTACGGATGTCATCAATGGACTTAAAGCTCTTGGTAAAGGCTTTTCGAATTTTGAATTGGTAACTAAGATTTTAAGATCCCTTCCAAAGTGTTGGGATCCAAAGGTCTGCCATTCAAGAGGCCAAGGATCTTAAAGTATTTCCCATTGAAGAACTTATTGGATCTCTAATGACTTACGAGATGACGTGTCATACTCATGAAGAGCTTGAGAACCCCTTCCAAAGAACATGAAGGATATGGCACTTAGAACACAAGAAGACCACTTGAAAGGAACATCAAGTGATGAGGATAGTGACAATGACATTGCACTTCTAACTCGAAAGTTTAAGAAATTCATAAGAAAGAACAAATTCAAAATGACACAAAAGTAAATTTGAACACAAAAGGACCAAGTCATTTGCTACTGAATGCAAGAAGCCGGGACACTTCAAGAATGAATGCCCTCAAGCCAAGAAGAAGCAATTCAAGAAAAAAAGCCTTAAAGGCCACGTGGGATGATTCAAGTGACTCCGAGGTTGAAGAGGCTAGCAACAAAGAGGAGGCAAACTTCGCTCTAATGGCATTTGGAGAAGAGGTTAGTGAGTTACTTAATGAAGAGTTATCTTTCGATGAACTTTCTATGGCTTTTCATGAGTTGTTTGATGAATGTAGAACTATTAGTAAGAAGTTCAATTTGCTTAAGAAAGAGCATGCTTTATTACAAAGTAAATTCAATAGTCTTCAAAACCCTTCTCTACCCCCATGCTCTAAGTGTGAAGACTTAGATGCAACAAAAAGGGAGAACTTGCTACTCAAAGAGACCCTAAACAAGTTTAAGGTCGGTAGCAAGGGCTTAGACATGATTCTTGCTAACAAAGGTCATGTCGGAAATAGAAGTGGTATCGGATTTGTGAGAGGTTCTCACCAAAATCCCACCACCTTTGTTAAAGGGCCTACATTGCATGTATCACCCCATTTGAAATGTAATTTTTGTTGCAAACGGGACATGTTACCTACAAATGTCCATTCAAGAAAATTAGTCCACAAAAGTTGATATGGGTTCCTAAAGGAACCATAAACAATTCAATGATAAATTACAAAGTAAGTAGATCAATTTGTAAGGCACCCAAAATCAAATGGGTACCTAAAAACAATCCTCTTTTATAGACAAACTCACAAGCTAGGAGCAAGAAATGGTATCTTGATAGTGGATGCTCAAGGCACATGACCGGAGATCCATCTCATTTCTCTATGCTCTCTAGCAAAGAAGAAGGATATGTCACTTTCGGAGACAACAACAAGGGTAAAATCATTGGCAAGGGAACCATAGGTAACAAATCGAGTTTTTCAATTGATGATGTGTTACTAGTTGATGGTTTAAAACATAATCTTTTAAGTATTAGTCAACTATGTGATAAAGGTTATGTTGTTAGATTTGAATCCAATGTTTGCATTATTGAAAAACCCAACAACAACATATCCATGATTGCTTTAAAACAAAACAATGTCTACACCATAAATATTGATAAATTAAGTAATGAAATGTGTTTTTCGGTTTTGAATGATGACGCTTGGCTTTGGCATAGGAGGCTAGGCCATGCAAGCATGAAACTAATCTCTAAGATTTCATCTAGAGATTTAGTAAGAGGTATCCCAAACACGAAATTTGTTAAGGATAAGGTATGTGATGCATGTCAACTAGGAAAACAAATAAAGACTAGTTTCAAATCAAAAAATCACATTAGCACCACTAGACCATTGCAATTGATCCACTTGGACTTATTTGGACCAATTGACATAACAAGCCTAGGAGGTAGCAAATATGCCTTTGTAATTGTGGATGACTATAGTAGATACACTTGACCTATTTTTGGCTCATAAAAGTGATTGCTTCAAATGTTTCTCTAAATTTTGTAAACTCACTCAAAATGAAAAAGGCTTTATGATCTCATCAATTGAAGTGATCATGGAGGTGAATTTCAAAATCATGACTTCCAAAATTTTTGTGAAACAAACGGATACAATCACAACTTCTCTACTCCAAGAAATCCACAACAAAATGGAGTAGTAGAAAGGAAAAATAGAAGTTTGCAAGAAATGGCTAGAACCATGTTAAATGAATATAATTTACCAAAATATTTTTGGGCGAAGCCGTGAATACGGCTTGCTATGTGATGAATAGAGTTCTAGTGAGACCATCCCTATCCAAAACTCCATATGAATTATGGAATGATAAAAACCCAATGTTTCTTACTTTAAAGTTTTTGGTTGCAAATGCTTTATTTTGAATGAAAAGGATGCCTTAGGAAAATTCGATGCAAAATCCAATGAAGGCATATTTCTTGGTTATTCTTCCGTTTCTAAGGCTTTTCGTGTTTTCAACAAGAGAACCTTACTTATAGAAGAATCTATTCATGTGGTTTTTAATAAAGTTTCGAATTTAAGAAAAAGATTTTGATGATGATTTTGGTCTTGATGATTTGAATTTGAATGAACCCTCTCCTCAAAATAACATCTTGGATGCATCTTCTTCCCAAACTTCCTTACCAAAGGAATGGAAGTATGTAGATGCTCATCCCAAGGAGTTAATTATAGGAGATGCATCGAAAGGGGTTCAAACTCGCTCTTCTTTCAAAAATTTTGTGCCCATGCTGCCTTTCTTTCTCAAGTTGAACCAAAATGCATTGTTGATGCCCTAAAAGATGATTCTTGGGTTATCGCAATGCAAGAAGAATTGAATCAATTTG
Source organism: Musa beccarii (assembly GCA_024322285.1). Taxonomy (NCBI): domain Eukaryota; kingdom Viridiplantae; phylum Streptophyta; class Magnoliopsida; order Zingiberales; family Musaceae; genus Musa; species Musa beccarii. Next base: position 45,708,761 of record CM044394.1, read on the forward strand.
AGAGGAATGAGGTATGGAAGCTTGTTCCTAGACCTAATGACCACTTAGTTATTGGTACTAAGTGGGTCTTTAGAAACAAGCAAGATGAATGTGGTATCGTGGTTAGAAACAAGGCTAGACTAGTGGCCAAAGGTTTCAACCAAGAAGAAGGTATCGATTATGAAGAAACCTTCGCTCCGGTGGCAAGATTGGAAGCCATTAGGATGCTCCTTGCCTATGCTAGTAGTAAAGATTTTAAATTATTTCAAATGGATGTCAAAAGTGCATTCTTAAATGGTTTTATTTCCGAAGAAGTTTATGTTGAACAACCACCCAGATTCGAAAACTCTCTATTTCCTAACCATGTGTTTAAGCTAACTAAGGCCTTATATGGTCTTAAACAAGCCCCTAGGGCTTGGTATGAGAGGCTTAGTTCCTTCTTGATTTCAAATAATTTCACTAAAGGCAAGGTTGATACTACATTGTTTATTAAACATTTTGAAAACAATTTTCTTATTGTTCAAATTTATGTTGATGATATTATTTTCGGATCTTGTAATAAATCACTATGTGAATTATTTGCTAAGGATATGAGTGATGAATTTGAGATGAGCCTAATGGGAGAACTAAATTTCTTTTTAGGACTTCAAATCAAGCAACTAAGTGATGGTATATTTCTAAATCAATCAAAATACACATTGGAATTGTTAAAACGATTTAATATGGATGGATCAAAAGAAATTAGCACTCCTATGAGCACCTCCACTAAATTAGATATGGATGAAAATGAAGAAAGTTTTGATCAAAAAACTTATAGGGGCATGATAGGTAGCCTACTTTATCTCACTGCAACCAGACCAGACATCATGTTTAGTGTAGGGCTATGTGCAAGATTCCAAGCTAATCCTAAGCTATCTCACTTGAAAGCTGTCAAGAGGATTCTTAGATATCTTAAAGGGACCCCTAATCTTGGATTATGGTATCCAAATTCTGAAAATTTTAGTTTGAAAGCTTATGCAGATGCGGATTTTGGTGGATGTAAAATAGATAGAAAAAGTACATCCGGAACATGCCAATTTCTAGGACATGCACTTGTTTCTTGGACTTCCAAGAAACAAAATTCGGTTGCACTATCTACAAGCAGAAGATGAATATATAGCTGCTAGTGCATCTTTGTGCACAAGTTATCTGGATGAAAAATACACTAGAGGACTATGGAATCTACTTAAAAAATATTACTATAAAGTGTGATAACACGAGTGCAATTTGTCTAACTAAAAATCCAATCCAACACTCTCGCACTAAGCACATTGACATCAAGCATCACTTTATACGTGATCATGTAAGTAGTAGAAATATCACTCTTGATTTTGTTGATACAAATAATCAATTAGCGGATATTTTTACGAAACCTTTAAATGAGGAACAATTTGATTTTATTAGAAGGGAATTAGGCATGCTAAACTGTCCAAGTAAGTAAGTTTTTTTTTTTGATGATGTCTTTTCTTGAAATTATGTTTAAACTATGATTTCCATCGATTTGATTCAGATTTTCCCATGGATTTATTCCTTTTGACTTCATCCCATCTCTGAGATTTTTCTTAAAAAAAAAAGAGGAAAAACATGAAATCGAATTTGTTTTTGTACTCTGGCAGTAGCACGCCATTCTTGGCGGTGGAACCGCCTGGGTAGTCAGCCCTAGGCGGTGGAACCGCCTGCTGGGGCGGTAGTACCGCCCGAACACCCTGCTATAAAGTGTGTTAGGGCCGGCGGTAGAACCGCCTCCCCTAATCTGTGAACCGCCTCTCCTCACTCTTCCAAACTCTTCCAAACTTCAAATTGGTGTCATTTCTTCCCATCTAGAAGCCTAAGGAGGAGATTTTATCTTGATTCAAGCTTCCTACATCTCAAAGAACCAATCTAAGGTAAAAACAGAATTATTTCTCTTTCCTTTTCTTGTGAAGTTTCATTCCTTTCTTCAATTGATTTTTGATCATTCCTGAATAGAAATGGCTCCTAGAAGAACATCAAGAGACAAAGGAAAAGGATGGAGGTAGATTCATTTGACCAATCCTTGTTTAAATCACAAGAAGCCTCCCTTAGATTTTCTGAATTTGGTTCTAGACCCATTCATAAAGGAAAGTATATTGATTTGAATCAATTAGGAAACTTAGAACCTATCATGTGGTTTGTAGACTTAGAGGCTTTACCTATTCTACAAATTATTGAACCTATTTATCCACGTTTAGTTAAGTTGTTCTATGCTAATTTAACTGTGAATGATGATGGCTTGTCAACTTATCTTCTAGGTAATGAGATTCAAATATGTGATAATACTATATGCTCATTAATTGGAATTGTTGAAAGAGAGCTAGGGTGTTATTTTCGAGGAAAATGGGATATGGACACAGTTGATGCCACTCACTCTAAAGCTTTAGAAACTATGTTTGCAAACCCAAATTTAGGAATAATTCCCAAGAGTTGTGAACATTTATTACCTTTTAACTCTAAAATTTTGCATCACATTCTAATAAGCATTGTTATTCCTAAGCAGTTTCATCATGATGAGATCAGTTTCACTGAATTAGGTACCTTATATTGGATCATGACTAGACAACATTTCTGTTTTGGTTACCTAATCAGGCAGCACATGATAGAGGTCCTTTCTAAAGGATCAATGTTACCATATGGAGGTTTAATAACTAGACTATTGCATGCCCATAACATCTGCATTCCACCAGATGAAGAAGCAATACAAGTCAAAAGATTTAATATTATTGACGTTAAACTACTTAGACGACTTAGATGTACTTTCGAGCATGGAATAGGGGTTAGGCAACCTAGGAGATGTGATATACCTCCCCAGTGTAGACCATCCTGAAACACCAGTCCTTAGGGAAATGAATCTCCTCCTCCTAATCCTTTTGTTGCAGCTACATCGGTGACATTTTCTACTCCATCTTCTCTGATCCGATCATGAGAGAGTTAAATGAAGTAAAACTACAGCAAATTGAAATTTTGAAGGAAATGCGGAAGATGAACTTAAAGATCGATCACATGTATAGGCATCTTGGCATTCCTCCTGAGGAGTAGCTTGCTGTGTTTTCTTTTGAACGATGTAAACTTGTGTTGTATGTTGACATTTATGTTGTATTCCTTACATCGTGACATCTTCTTGTTGACATCTATGTTGTCTTAACTTCATCTTTGTGTTATCTTACATCTTTTTCGCCCCGTGGAATGGTTTTCGGTTTTCGATTTCCTTTTCCACATTTGTGATGTTTTCCGACCCTCCTTATTATTATGATTCCCTCGTTTCCTTTTTGTTGATGACAAAGGGGGAGAAATGATATGTGTATTGCCATATGATATGCGTTGTCCAACATAAACTTAGTTGGGTTCTTGATATCATGTTTTTTGATTATGTATACTTCATTGATATCTTTGATATCTATTTTGAAATCTTGAAATTAAAATTAATTGTGTTGAATTCAAAATTGAATTCAAGCAATTTTCTTTATGGCATATACAAGGGGAGTTAAGAATAACTCCATCACCAATTGATTGTCATCATCAAAAAGGGGGAGATTGTTAAATCTCGAATTTTGATGATGAAATCAATTGGTGAAATATTTATACTAATCTCTTTGTTGAGATGAGTGTGTAGGAATAACTACGATGGAAAGAAAACATAATGTGATTTACCGAGGCCAAGTCCGTCGGGGGTTCAAGAGTTCATCGGAAGTCCGAGAGATTTTCGGAAGAGTTAGGAACCATCCAAGATCAAATCAGGGACTTGTCGAAGTTTTGAAAGTCCATTTCAAAGATCGTCGAAGGTTCGCGGAACTTAGGAAGATTCGGAAACCAGCCGAAGACTAGTTGAGCTCATGAGAGTATCTTTGGGAGACCACCGTAGCAATCCGAGGGAAGCATCGGAGGCCTACCGAAATCTCACCGTAGAACTCGCCGGAAGTCGACTTGAAGGGTGTCCGATCAAATCACGTTAAGTTATGTTCGTAATTTACACATGAGTAGAGCAAGGATTTAAGAAATAAATCCTGCCCAAAATTCGGTAGGAGCCAACCGGGCCACTCTTGTGTCAAGTTGAGATCTAAACAGGCCCCATTCGGCTCTGTCGAATGGGGCAAGCGATGGAACCGCCTAAGCCTGGGGTGGTGGAACCGCCAAGCCTGGGCGGTGGAAGCCTTAACCCTGAAGCGTAGCACCGCCCACACACAAGCGGTGGAACGTGCAATACAAGCGTAGCACCGCCTTGTACATCGACGACGGTGGAACACTGGTGGGAGCGGTGGCACCGCCTTGATCAGGATCGGAAGCGGTAGCACCGCTTTGCTGAAGGCGGTGGCACGCGTCGACGTCGATCAAAGATCGACAGGCGGTGGCACGCTTCGACAAAGTGCGTGGCACCGCCTTGACCACTGAAACATAGGAACTCCAAATTCACTTGGAATTTGAAGCCCAATTTTGAATCCACTTTGGATCTATAAATACCCCTCCTTTCTCAGCTGAAAGGGTACCCTTTTGAGCAAAAAAAAAAAAAGTTTGAGTCTTGAGCTTTTGAAGAGTTTTGAAAAGTATTGTTTTCTTTGCTAAGTGTTCACCTTCTTCTTCTTCTTGAGAGATCTTGTACAAGTGTGAACATCTTGTAAAGGGTTGTAAAAATGGGTGTTTGATCCTTCCCCTTCAAAGGACTTGCTAGTGGAAGAGCGGAGCCTCATCGCAAAGGCTTCAAGAGTGGATGTAGGTCATTTGACCGAACCACTATACATCATTGTGTCCTTAAATGTGTGAGTGTTTATATTTCTGAATCATTTCATTTCTTGGCTGCAAGTTCATAGTTAGTTCCTTTTCACAAGCAATTACTTTCAAGTTCTCTTTCGTCGAATCGAAATCTTCCTACGAACTTGTGTTTCTTTGCGAAATCGTTTTCAAGAATACGAGTTTAATCCGCTGCACTAATTCACCCCCCCCCTCTTAGTGCCTTTTGATCCTTTCAATTATAATCATATGCTTTCCTTTTTATGTGTTTTATTTGTTTCACATAAGTATATTTAAGTTTTTATACGAAAGCCATTATCGTATAAATACGAAATAAATTTCGTCAAAGCCAAAAATATAATAATCCAAAATAGAAAATTTTAAATTATAAGTAAGATACAAATATCTATCATCAAAAGACTTTCAAAAAATTCATACATAGATAAGTATCAAGTTTAAAATTGAAAATTGATACGGAAAGCATATGTATAGAATTGTATTATCGCACATCATGTAATTATCATCCATAATGTTGCATACATCATTCATAATTTTGAATTATAACATGCATGAAACAATATAATTTTCATGAACAAATTTAAAAAAAAACATAAAAAAAATAATAATATTTTTAAATTAATTTTTATTTCCTACTAACTAAATTAAGCACTCATGGAAAATATCATGTAATTTCAAAATAGATCAAGGGAACTTTGGTTGAGTTGCTCACCTCGTAGTTAAAACTTGTCAAAGCTCAATTCGTCATTTCGTCACTTGATTCATTCTTGGGTGTCTTCCTTTTCTTTAGCCTCTTCCTCTGTTTAAGTTTATTTTTAATTTTATATTTTTGTTTAATGAAGTTATTAAAATTTATTGTTATATGTTCAATGTCCTCTTCATTATCACTTGAGTTATCACTTAAGAGGTCTTCATTTGTCCAAAATTCTAAATCCTTCTTGTTCTTTGGAAGGTGGTTCATGTATTCATCATGTCCATTGTGTTCCAAGAATGTCATCTCATAGGTCATTAGAGACCAAATGAGTTCTTCAAGAGGTAAGTCATTTAAATTTTTAGCTTCTTGTATGGCGGTTACTTTTGGATCCCACCCTTTTAGAATGGATCTTAAAATCTTGCTTACGGGATCAAAATTCAAAAAAGATTTACCAAGAGCTTTTAGACTATTGATGACATTTGAGAAATACGAAAATATATGACCGATAGTCTCACTTGGTGCCATTTGGAAAACCTCAAAATCAAGCAATAAGAAGTTTACTTTCGAGCCTTTGACTCTACTAGTTCCCTCGTGCGTGATTTCAAGTGTGCGCCAAATATCAAAAGTCATTTCGCAAGTTGAAATCTGATTAAATTCGGTTTTGTTCAAAGTACAAAATAAGGCATTCATAACCTTTGCATTTAAAGAAAAAGATCTTTTCTCTAAGTCCGACCATTTGTTCATCGATTTAGAGGGAAGTTGAAAGTTATTTTCAATAATATTCCATAAGTTTAAATCCAAAAAAATCAAGAAAATTCTCATTCAAGTTTTCCAATAAGTGTAGTTTGATCCATTAAACAATAGAGGATGAACAATTGAAAAACCCTCTTGAAAGCCGTGAAGAGCCATTTCTCACGTGTGAATCCAAAAGAAAAATAACGAGGCTCTGATACTAATTGTTAGGATCTAGAGCAGTACTAAGAGAGGGGGGGGTGAAATAGCGCAACAGTTAAGAATGATAAATTCGGTGATTAAAGAAACTTCATACGATAAACACTATGTTTTGATGAAAGCCGATTTCGATTAAAATGTATTTAACTTGAAGTGTTTAGAGAAGATGACGAGGAAGTTGGATAAGTAAAGAAGGTTTGCTGAAAAGTCAATTGCAAGAAAGTAAACGTAAACCAATTTTATAGTGGTTCGGTCATACGACCTACATCCACTCCCGATTCTTCTTCTCTTGAGGCCATCGGTTTTCCACTAGCTGTCTTCCTTTCAATGGGCGAAGACCAACTCCCTTTTACAGTATCTCTCCTTTTGATGGGCTCAAGAGATAACCCTTACAAGCACTTCACTCCTCTCTTTTTTCTGAAATCAGATGAAGGCTAGAGGAGGGATTTCTAAAGAGATTTGAACCGTGTTTTTCTACTTTCAAAGTGTGTGTGCTTGTGTCTTCAATCCAGGGATGGGAGGGGTTTTTATAGGCTCCAATCTGATTTAAACTTGGAGTCAAAAACTTTCTCATCCCGAGTTTACCGGGTACTAGTGGTACCATCGCTTGTCACTGGCGGTACCACCGCCAGTTTGACCCTTACACTAGGCGGTACCACCACCTAGTCTGGTGGTACTACTACTTGACACACTGTCATGGTTAGTGTACTAGGTAGTACCACCGCCCACTGGGCGATGCCACCTCCTAGGCTTAGTCTTGAAGATTGAGCCTTCTAGTGGTGCCACCGCTTGACGTGGCACTTGGGCATTGTTTGGACCTTCAATCGGCCCAACACAGCCCTAATATAGGCCTAGTTGGCTCCTACTAAAGTTATAGGATTAACATTTAATTTTAACCCTAATTATGTGCTAACTACAAAATTATAGATATTTTCTAAGCTAATACAAAGTCCGGCACATCAAGTCTTCCTCTGACGAGCTTTTGGTGAACTTCCGGTGGTCTTCCAACGAACCCTAGGACACCATTTTGCGGACTCCTGACAAGCTCTTGGACTTCTCGATTGATCTTGGCGAGTTCCGATAAGCTTTTTCGGTAAGCTCCAATCTTTCTCGGTAAACTTTGTGAACTTTCGATGAACCTTCCGACGAACTTTCAAAAACTCTTCGGCAAGCTCCCTACTCATTCTCGGCCAGACAGCACTCCTGACGAATCTTCAGACTTCCGTCGAACTTTTAAACTCTCAGTGATTCCATCGCACTTGACTCTAGCACTTTGTTTCGCTTTGTGTCTTCATTATTGTCGTAGTTAATCCTGCATACATAAACCTTAACTATACGTCAATCTAATCAGTTATACGAATCAACCACCTATTGCCCGACACGTCATTGGTCGATACTTCGTCCAATTCTTCGACGCACAATACTCTCTTGTGGCCTGTTGCCTAATCGGCGATTGACCTCCACAATCCTGATCTCCTTGGCCCAACACAACTCTTCTTCGTCCGATGCCCGATGTCCGAAGCTTTTTGCCGATTGTCGACTGGACCTCTAGCATAACGTCCAACATATTAACGTGATCTTTTTTGGTTTAACGCTGATTCATCCTATGCTAACTATCTAATTCTGATCGATAATAGACCTGCGTCACTCAAAACATAGTTAAACAATAAAACATAATTAGTTTTATCATCAAAATCCGAGACCCAACAAAATACAGATTAGATCATAATTTTATCAATTGATTTTATCATCAAAATCTAATATTCAACATATATGTATATATATATATATATGTATATGTATATACATATATATACACACACACATATATATATATATATACACACACACGTATATATACACGTGTATATATATATATACATACATATATATATATACATATATATATATATACATATATATATATATATACATACATACATATATATATATATACATATATATATATATACATACATATGTATATATATATATATGTATATATATATATATATATGTATGTATGTATATATATATAAGTATGTATATATATATATATATATATATATATCAGCTATATTATATAAATATATCCAAAGTTTTCGTTAAAATAATCTTTCTTAGTAACCTTTTTATCTAGCTCTGATGGACAAGATTAAGTGTATTCACATCCCACTCAATCTCTGTAATGGCTATTAGATTTGGACTAGTACTCCTATAGATAATGCTATTACCTCAAATAGTACTTAATACTTATATTTGTCAGTGTCTTTATCATAAGAAGAATATGTGGCCTCGCTGGAAGATAACGTGGAGTCTTGGTGTACCTCATAAGGTTAAAAATTTTTGTATGAAACCTTCTTTGGAATTGTTTGAGTACTTCTCTCCTATCAGGTTTTCCCATCTTACCCAACTTACCCAACTTGTTGTCTAGTTTATAAACTTAATTCTGACTCCCTTGCACATCATTTTTTAATGTGTTTTGCTTTAAATTTTTGGCAGTATGTGACCAACCAAATGGGCTACAAATTTCAGTTTATTTTGGATTGGTATCAAGAGTCTTGGCTATATGAAGGATAAGAACTTCACAAGAAGGATCATTGGTAATATTTTTTGGTTTCTTTGGCTTAATCGTAATGATTGCCTATATCATAACTCTCAAAGTCGACCAATCTTATTATGGTGTAAAATGGTTGCTCTGACTACCTGACTTACGTGATTTCGAGCCAGACACTGGGAGACCTTCCCAGGGAAGAAAAGTTTCAAACCCATTATAACTTTCAAACTTTGATTACATTATTGAACATGATAGGTCTTTTCACCCAGATTGCTTTGATACAAACACTGGATACATGATTAAAGACAAACCAGGTCATGCTGTAGCTTCTGGATGGGCAACTTCACAATCCAATAACAGCCATGAGAGAAAGTGTCTGGCGATTCTGAATGCACTAACTATAGCAGAACAAGATGGCTTGAAGAATATATAGGTTCAATCTGATATGATAAAGTAGTCAATTTGTTCAACGTAACCAGTGGAGTTCCTTGGAGATAAAAAGTCTATCGTTGCAGATATCTTATCTTTCACACACAGATCCTTAATGCGTTTTGAGTCTTCTTTCATTAACAGAAAAAATTTCAGGTAACATTGGCATTCGTCTACAACATTAACAACAAATGACCGTGGTTTCTTTGTTTTTTATAGCCAAAATGATTCCGACTCTATACGGTGCTTTGTACGTAATATTGGTACAATGATAAGATTATTCTTTTATGAATTGAATGATTGAAGTTTTATACATGTTACAAAATCATTATTTTCCATCGATATGGGATTAATTTGATGAACCTTTTATAAGTCATTGAGTTTTTGGTTAAGACTAAAATGTAGTGATTTGAGGAGCGTCTTCGCAGCCCCTATCATGTGGATTACTAAGGACAATAGACCTCCTTCGTCCTCTCCTGTAGATCTATAAGAATTCAGAGATATACGATCTCCCTAGGTAACATAATTCCCTTATACGCGTAGTTTTTTAATTCATGAGTTTTGCGTATCAATCTTTTGCACGACGATGGAACCTTCTTTTCTATGAAAAATTCTTAGATTTTATTTTATGTTCTTCCACTGTGCATGTGATGTCACCTTAGATTTTCCAACAGAGAAGAGGAGAGGAGAATAGGATGTGGCAATTAAGAGAGCCCTAGCCTATGGGTCTTTGGTTTTCTTCTATTTATAGAGGACTCCTATCAACTTAACCCTAATGGATCCTACCTTATTTGGTACTGGATCTTTATTCAATTACCCAAGCTTCATAAATTAGTGGATATTTACCCAATGATCTCTCATAGGCTCTTACTGGATCTCATCCATATGATCCAATAATTTAGAGGCTTATTAGATATCCAATAAGATAGGAGCTGTAGCAAATATCTCATATCCAAACCTCTACTCGTCGCAGCACCTACCAAATGTGTGTGACCTTCTAGGCCCAATATTAAGTTGGCTATGAGTCATACTTGCCAAAACTTCTTCTGGCTCACTGAATTATTATCTCCATAATAATTCACTCGACTCATCGACTGTGGAGGTACTAGGCTACTTCTCCATAATCCCCAAATGATATAGGGGAATTTAATCCTTTGGACCTATCTGTCCTTAGTTACTATGTACCTGTAGTCTCTCATTTATCTAATATCCTAGAAACTATATATCGGGCATGGTGTTGTCAAGCCCATATAATTTCTACTCGAGTCTCGCTTGTTGAATCTCAGATTTTGATGATGAAACTAATTGATTGTGTTTTGTTATTTAACTATATTTTAAGTCACACAGGTCTACTCGATTAGGATTAGATAATTGATATAGATAGAATCAGCATTGTGCCGGAGGAAATCACGTTAGGAGATTGGACGTCGAGTCGGAGGTCCGGTCGACAATCGGTAGAAGGCTTCAGACATTGAGCATTAGGCCAAGAAGAGTGGTGTTGCACCAAGGAGATCGAGGTTGCAGAGGTCAACCACCAATTAGGCAATTGGCCGCAAGAGAGGGTGATGTGCTTAAGAACTAGATGAAGCGCCGACCAATGGTGTGCCGGACAATAAGAAGTTAATTCGTTGTAATTGTCTAAATCGAAGTAGGGTTAAGACTTAATTAGTGTACAAGATAAACTATGATAATGATGAAGACAAAGCAAAACGGAGTGTCAGAGTCAAGTATGATCGAATCGTTAGGAGTTCGAGGGTTCGTCGGAAGCTCACCAGAAAGACTCATCAGAGGTTCGCGGAGCTCGCCGGAATGACTCATCGGAGGTTCATAGAGCTCGTTATGAAAGAGTAGATCTTACCAAAGAAGACTCATCAGAACCCACCAAGATTGTCGTGAAGTCCAAGAGCTTATTGGGAGTTCGCAGAAAGGTGTTCGAGGGTTCGTCAGAAGACCACCGGAAATTCGCCGAAAGCTCGCTAGAGGAAGACTTGATGTGTCGGACTTTGTTTACTTAGAAAATATCTTTAAAATTCATAGTTAGCACATAATTAGGGTTAAGATTGTGAGATAATCCCATTAACCCTCGTAGGGGCCAATTGGGCCTGTTATGGATAGGTTTGGGCCGGATTCAAAGTCCAACCAGAAGTGCTGGACCCTGTCTGGCAATGGCACCGTTGGACTGGGGCGGTGGAACCGCTTGGGTTTAGCTCCCTAGGTTGTACTGGGCGATGGTATTACCCAATGTCTGAGTACCTAGGTAGTGGTACCGTATAGTACACTGATAATGTTAGTGTGTTCGGCGATAGTACCGTCAGACTAGCAGTAGTACCGCCCAATGTCAGGGTCAAACTGGCGATGGTACCACTAGTGACATACAGTGGTAGCGCCAATACCCGGGATGGGAAGGTTTTTGGCTCCAAGTTTGACCAATTAAAACCTATAAATACCTATCCCATCCCTGGGTTGAATATACAAGCACATTGAACCTAAAAGTAGAAAAATATTATTGAAATCTTTTCTCTCCTCTAGTCTTTAGTTTGAATTCAGCTTAAAGAGAGGAGTGTGTGTGAGCACTTGTAAGAGGGTTATCTCCAAAGCCCATCAAAAGGAGAAGGTACTGTAAGGGACTTTGTCTTCGCCTGTTGGAAGGAAGATAACTAGTGAAAAGTCGGTAGCCTCAAGAGAAGAGGAATCGAGAGTGGACGTAGGTCGTATGACTGAACCTCTATAAAATCGGGTTTATATTTTTATTCTTGTTTATCTTTGCTGCAAGCCTTTACTTTACTACAATTACTTGAATCCTTCTAATTCTTACGAATGGCTTCAAGCTTGACATCTTTCCAATATGCGCAATCGAAATCGGTTTTCATCAAAATATATTTTTATCATATGAAGTTTCCAAAATCATTTTAAATTAGTGAAATTTATCTCTCTTAACCGCTGCACTAACTGTTGAATCTCGGATTTTGATGATGAAGTCAATTGATGGTTATTTGATCTAATTCATTTTTGAGATAAGTGTGCAGGACTAACTATGATAGAGCAAATTATCGGAGTCAAGTTGTTGGAAGTTCAAGAGTCCACAGGAAGTCCGAAGGTTCATCGGAAGTGCTGCCGGAGCCAACCGAGATGAAATCGGAGACTTGCCGAATGTTTCGGAAGTTCGCCGAAAAGATCGTCGAAGGTTCACGAAGATAACCGAGAAGGTTCGAAAGGGTGCCAAAGACTCGTTGAACTCGCCATAGAATCTGGGAGCCTGTTGGGAGTCCACCGGAAGGAATCAGGGAGTGTCGGAAGTCCGCCGGAAGATCGTCGGAAAGCTCTTCGGAAGATAACTTGATGGTGTCGGTTTAATTTTGCTTTAAAAGTTCATAGTTAGCACTTAATTAGGGTATAGACTAGGTGTTAATCTGTCTAGACTGTATTAGGCCAATTGGGCCTTTAATGGGTGATAGTAGAAGGTAAGGCCCATCTGATTTCGGCAAGGGCGGGTGGTAGAATCTCGAGGCGGGAGTAGCCTAGGAGGTGGTGGTGTCGCTTTGACAGTGGTTGCAACCACAGTGTCGCGATAGTACCACCAAAGACACACTAACACACGCAAAGGTGTGTCAAGCGGTAGTACCACTAGTGCCAAGCGGTAGTACCACCTACGGACGAGACCTCTTTGAGCGGGATTTTTGAATCCCAAAAAGCTCTATAAATACCCCTTTACTTCTAGCTGGTTGGGTTACCTTTTGCAGTGTTAATTGAGTCTAAGCTATAGCAAATTCTTGCTTTTAATTGCTCAAGTGTTCACCTCCTTCTTCTACTTGTAAAAATTCTGTAAAGTGAGGGAACCTCTGGTAAAAGGCTGTAAAGGGGTGTTTGGTCCTTCCCCTTCAAGAGATTTAATAGTGGAAGTTGGGAGCCTTATTGGAGGAGGCTTCAAGAGTGGACGTAGGTCATTTGACCGAACCACTATATATCGCTGCATACATTTGCTGTGTGAGTGTTTGAATTTCTATTTCGTAAATTTCTTGGCTGCAAAATTAATTGGAATTCTTCTCCCTACTTCTGACTTTATTTACATGAATTACTTCAAGTTAAAGTCACTTTAGTTATATCAAGTTTTTATACGAATCTCCGTAATCGGCTTTCAAAAAGTTAAGTTTTAATCCGCTGCACTAATTCACCCCCCCCCCCTTAGTGCCGCTCCGAACCTAACAATTGGTATCAAAGCGAGGTTCACTCTCATATTTGGTTTAAAACCCAAGAGAGATGGCCTTTTCCGGCATGCATGAGGGTCACTTTATTACTCGTCCACCTATGTTTAATGGGTCAGATTATACGTATTGGAAGACTCGTATGAGGATTTTTCTTATTTTTATGGATTTTGAGCTTTGGAATATCGTTGAAAATGGTTTTCAAAAATCTTCTCTTCCGATGAGCTAATGGAATAAGTTGGAGAAGAAGGTGTTTGCTTTAAATGCCAAGGCTATGAATGCCTTATTTTGTGCACTAGACAAAAATGAATTTAATCGCGTATCGATTTGTGAATTGGCTTTTGATATTTGGTGAACTCTTGAGGTCACTCATGAAGGCACTAGCCGAGTGAAAGAGTCCAAAATCAACATTCTTGTGCATTCTTACGAGCTTTTTCGAATGAAATCAAGTGAGTCCATTGGAGACATGTACACCCGCTTTACGGATGTCATCAATGGACTCAAGGCTCTTGGTAAAGATTTTTCTAATTTTGAATTAGTAACAAAAATTTTAAGATCCCTTTCGAAATGTTGGGATCCAAAGGTTACGGTCATTCAAGAGGCCAAAGACCTTAAGACTTTTCCTATCGAAGAACTCATAGGGTCTTTAATGACCTATGAAATGACATGTCATGCTCATGATGAGCTAGAGAACCCCCTTCCAAAGAACAGGAAGGATATGACATTAAGAACTCAAGAAGACCACTTGAAAGGAACATCAAGTGATGAGGACCTTGACGAGGACATTGCACTCTTAACTAGAAAATTTAAAAAATTCATTAAAAAGGGAAAATTTAAAAATGAATTCAAGAACAAACTTGAACCAAAGAAGGACCAAGTCATATGTTATGAATGCAAGAAGCCGGGGCACTTCAAAAATGAATGCCCCCAAGCCAAGAAGAAACAACTCAAGAAGAAGAAGGCATTAAAGGCTACATAGGATGACTCGAGCGATTCCGAGGATGAAGAAGCAAGTATCAAAGAGGAGGCCAACTTCGCTCTAATGGCTTTGGGAGAAGAGGTAAGTGATTTACTTAATGAAGATTTATCTTTCGATGAGCTTTTAATTGCTTTCCATGAATTATTTGATGAATTTAGAACTGTTACAAAAAGCTTCAATTCTTTAAAAAAGGAACATGCTTTATTGCTAGATAAGTTTAAGAGTCTTGAGAATGATTCTCTCCCTCTACTCCTATGCTCTAAGTGCAATCACTTAGAAGCAATCAAAAAGGAGAACTTGCTACTCAAAGAGACCTTAAACAAGTTTAAGGTCGGTAGCAAGAGGTTGGATATGATCCTTGCTAACAAGGGACATGTCAAAAATAGATGTGGAATTAGATTCGTGAGTGGATCTCACCGAACTCAAACTACATTCATTAAAGGGCCAACATTACATGTCTCCTCTCATTTGAAATGCAATTTTTGTTGCAAATCTGGACATGTTGTTTACAAATGTCCATATAAAAAACTTAGCCCAAATAGATTAATATGGGTTCCTAAAGGATCAATTAGGAACTCATTAAATAATGATAAATTTAGCAGATCAGTTTTTGAGGCACCCAAGTCAAAATGGGTACCTAAAAATCATCCATTCTTGTAGACAAAAACACCCACACAAGCTAGGAGCAAGAGATGGTACCTTGATAGTGGATGCTCAAGGCACATGACCGGAGATCCATCTCAATTCTCTAAGCTCTCTAGCCAAGACGAAGGGTTTGTCACCTTCGGAGATAACAAGGGTAAAATTATTGGCAATGGTACTATAGGTAACAAATTAACATTTTTAATTGATAATATGTTATTAGTAGATGGTTTAAAACATAATCTCTTGAGCATTAGTCAATTATGTGATAATGGTTATATTGTAAGATTTGAATCTAATGCTTGCATCATCAAAAAACCACACAACAATACATCTATAATTGTAATCAAGCAAAATAACGTTTACACTGTTAATCTTGATGATCTTAGTAGTGAAATATATTTTTTGGCTTTGAATGAGGATGCTTAGTTTTGGCATAGAAGATTAGGTCATGCTAGCATGAAACTAATCTCTCAAATTACATCTAAAAACCTTGTAAGAGGCATTCTTAAGGTTAAGTTCATTAAAGATAAAGTATGTGATACTTGTCAACTAGGAAAACAAATTAAAACTAGCTTCAAGCCAAAAAATTAAATAAGTACCTCTAGACCATTACAATTGATCCATATGGATTTGTTTAGACCAATTGGCATAACAAGCCTAGGAGGTAGTAAATATGCCTTTGTGATTGTAGATGACTATAGTAGATTCACGTGGACCTATTTCTTAGCTCACAAAAGTGATTCTTTTAAATTTTTCTTTAAATTCTGTAAACTTACTCAAAATGAAAAGGGTTTCATGATTTCATCAATTCGGAGTGATCACAATGATGAATTCCAAAACCGTGACTTACAAAATTTTTATGAATCAAATGGGTATAACCACTCTTTCTCTACTCCAAGAAATCCTCAACAAAATGTAGTAGAAAGAAAGAACAGAAATTTACAAGAAATGGCAAGAACCATATTAAATGAACATAATTTACCCAAATATTTTTGGGCCGAAGCAGTAAATACGGCTTGCTATGTCATGAATATGGTTCTAATAAGACCATCTCTATCAAGACCCCTTATGAATTATGGAATGACAAAAAACCTAATGTTTCTTACTTTAAAGTTTTTAGTTGCAAATGCTTTATTTTAAATGAAAAGGATGCCTTAGGAAAATTCGATGCTAAATCTGATGAAGGCATCTTTCTTGGCTACTCTTCTGTTTCTAAAGCTTTTCGTGTTTTTAACAAAAGAACCTTAGTTATAGAAGAGTCTATTCATGTGGTTTTCAATGAAGTTTCCGAAATTAAGAAAAATGATCTTGATGATGATTTCGTTTTTGATAATTTGAATTTAAATGAACCCCCTCCTCAAAATGGCAACTTGGAAGCATCTTCTTCCGAATATTCCTTACCTAAGGAATAGAAGTATGTGGATGCCCATCCTAAGGAGCTAATTGTAGGAGACACATCAAAAGGGGTTCAAACTCGCTCCTCTCTTAAAAAATTTTGTGCACATGCCGCTTTTCTTTCTCAAATTGAACTTAAATGCATTGTCGAAGCCTTGAAAGATAATTCTTGGGTTATCGCAATGTAGGAGGAATTGAACCAATTTGAGAGAAATGAGGTATGGAAGCTTGTTCCTAGACCAAGTGACCATTTAGTTATCGGTACTAAATGGGTCTTTAGAAACAAGCAAGATGAATATGATATCGTGGTTAGAAATAAGGCTAGATTAGTGGTCAAAGATTTCAACCAAGAAGAAGGTATCGATTACGAAGAAACCTTCGCTCCTGTGGCTAGATTAGAAGCCATTAGCATGCTCCTTGCCTATGCTAGTAGTAATAACTTTAAGCTTTTTCAAATGGATGTTAAAAGTGCTTTTTTGAATGGCTTTATTTCCGAAGAGGTTTATGTTGAACAACCACCCAGTTTTGAAAACCCTCTTCTTCCTTATCATGTGTTTAAATTAACTAAAGTTCTCTATGGATTGAAACAAGCCCCTAGGGCTTAGTATGAGAGGCTTAGTTCTTTCTTAATTTCAAATAATTTTACTAAAGACAAGGTTGATACTACATTATTTATTAAATATTTTAAAAATAATTTTCTTATTGTTCAAATTTATATTGATGATATCATTTTTGGTTCTTCGGATGAATCACAATGTGAATTATTTGCTAAGTGTATGAGTCATGAATTTGAAATGAGTCTAATGGGTGAGTTAAACTTCTTTTTAGGACTACAAATTAAATAACTTAATGATGGAATATTTCTTAATCAAACCAAGTATACATTGGAACTGTTAAAACGATTTAACATGGATAGTTCTAAAGCTATCAACACTCCAATGAGTACTTCCACCAAATTAGACTTGGATGAAAATGGAGAAAATTTTGATCAAAAAATATATAAAGGAATGATAGGTAGCTTACTCTATCTCACTGCAACTAGACCTGATATCATGTTTAGTATAGGTCTATGTGCAAGATTCCAAGTTAATCCTAAGTTATCTCACCTTAAAGCTATTAAAAGAATCCTTAGGTATCTTAAAGGAACTCCTAATCTAGGATTATGGTATCGAAACTCTAATAACTTTGATTTAAAAGCTTATGCGGATGCCGATTTTGGCGGATGTAGAATCGATAGAAAAAGCACATCCGGAACATGCCAATTTCTAGGACATGCACTTGTTTCTTGGACATCCAAGAAACAAAATTCTGTTGCACTATCTACGGCGGAAGTCGAATATATAGCAGCAAGTGCATATTGTGCCCAGGTTGTGTAGATGAAAAACACTTTAGAAGATTATGGAATTAATTTAAAAAATATTCCAATAAAATGCGATAACACAAGTGCTATTTGTCTAACAAAAAATCTCATTCAACACTCAAGAACTAAGCACATTGATATTAGGCATCACTTTATACGAGATCATATCGCTAATAATGATGTCACTCTAGAATTTATTGATACAAAACACCAATTAGCAGACATTTTCACAAAACCCCTAAATGAAGAACAATTTGACTTCATTACAAGAGAATTAGGCATGCTAAATTTGTCCTAATACTTAATATTTCATGTTTTTCAAAACATTTAAACTTTGATAGGTTCACCTTGATATATGAAATTTTTATTTTTTAATCATTGATCATAATATTTTATGAAGAACTCATCTTTCGATTGAAAAGTTTTCATGATGTTGCCTTCATAATGTTGTTTTTGTTTTATGAAATGGTTAAAAATTTTATGATTTCATATCTTGTTTTATTCTTGAATCTCTTCATGAATTTTGATATCTCCCTCACTTTTTGTTGATTGGCTTTAATGATAAATTCTTAGCCTTACGATCATGGGTTTCGCTATATAAATGATCAAATAATTTGATCATATGATTTCTGCGTAAAGATTGCTCTCATATATCACTTATGTCACTCTATTTTTATCAACTCTCACCCTTTCATCAAGTTTATTCATCTCTTTTTTGTTGATGACAAAGGGGGAGAAAAATATCAAATTGATGACTTGTTGAATGTGGCCTTTATGAGCAAAATAATTTGATGACTTAATAAATATCATGCATTGTATTGAAAAATGCCTTATATAGTGAAAAATGTCTCATAAGATTTGTTATTGCAAATTCAATTGCTCTTGTCATGCTTTGTGTCAAAAAATAGGTTGCAATCCTTAAAAAGTAATGCAATACATTACATTGCAATTGAAATTTATAGTTGAAAGATTCTAATTATATCATGATTGCATCTTTTGATTGATATGACAAGTTTTCATCTCATGATTTATCTGATATGGTGTCACACTTTTTCAATCATGAGATCCTTGTTGTAATCTCGAAGTTTTTGGTATCTTTTGACGAAATGATAAATGTTTATCATCTTTTGACTTGAAATTAAATGTCATGCTTTGATATTGCTTACGAATGAAACCTCATGCTGATTGAGCATGATGATAAGTTCAACGCAAGTAACTTATCGGTTTTGGTTGAATTCAAGAGATTGAATTCAAATGTTTTTACTTTCTCATTATATGGCTTATAGATAGGGGGAGTTAAGAATAACTCCGTCATCAATTGATTGTCATCATCGAAAAGGGGGAGATTGTTGAATCTCGGATTTTGATGATGAAGTCAATTGATGGTTATTTGATCTAATCCATTTTTGAGATAAGTGTGCAGGATTAACTATGATAGAGCAAATTACCGGAGTCAAGTTGCTGGAAGTTCAAGAGTCCACCGGAAGTCCGAAGGATCATCGGAAGTGCTGCCGGAGCCAACCGAGATGAAATCGGGGACTTGCCGAAGGTTTCGAAAGTTCGTCGGAAAGATCGTCGGAGGTTCGCAGAGATAACCGAGAAGGTTCGGAAGGGTGCCAAAGACTCGTTAAACTCGTCATAGAATCTGGGAGCCTGTTGGGAGTCCGCCGGAAGGAATCTGAGGGAGTGTCGGAAGTCCATCAGAAGATCGCTGGAAAGCTCTTCGGAAGATAACTTGATGGTGTCGGTTTAATTTTGCTTTAAAAGTTCATAGTTAGCACTTAATTAGGGTATAGACTAGGTGTTAATCCTGTCTAGACTTGTATTGGACCAATTGGGCCTTTAATGGGCTGTATTGGGCCGAAGGTAAGGCCCATACAGTTTTTGGCAAGGGCAGGCGGTAGCACCGCCTGTTGACCGTAAGCAGGGTGATAGTACCACCCTAGACAAGCGGTGGTACCGCCTGACAGGTGGTTGCAGCCACCTGTGTCAAGCGGTAGTACCGCCCCAGGCAGGCGGTAGTACTGCCAGCACACTGACACACGCAAAGGTGTGTCAAGTGGTAGTACCGCCAGTGCCAGGCGGTAGTACCGCCTACAGTCCGAAATTTCGGACGAGACCTCTTTGAGCGGGATTTTTGAATCCCAAAAAGCTCTATAAATACCCCTTTACTTCTAGCTGGTTTGGTTACCTTTTGTAGTGTTAATTGAGTCTAAGCTATAGCAAATTCTTGCTTTTAATTGCTCAAGTGTTCACCTCCTTCTTCTACTTGTAAAAATTCTGTAAAGTGAGGGAACCTCTGGTAAAAGGCTATAAAGGGGTGTCTGGTCCTTCCCCTTCAAGAGATTTAGTAGTGGAAGTTGGGAGCCTCATTGGAGGAGGCTTCAAGAGTGGACGTAGGTCATTTGACCGAACCACTATACATCGCTACGTACATTTACTGTGTGAGTGTTTGAATTTCTGTTTTGTAAATTTTTTAGCTGCAAAATTGATTGGAATTCTTCTCCCTACTTCTAACTTTATTTACCTGAATTACTTCAAGTTAAAGTCGCTTTAGTTATATCAAGTTTTTATACGAATCTTCGTAATCGGCTTTCAAAAAGTCAAGTTTTAATCCCTTTGCACTAATTCACCCCTCCCCCTCTTAGTGCCACTCCAAACCTAACACTAACTCACCCCCCTACCCTCCCCCTTAGTGTCGCTCTAGATCCTAACAATTGGTATCAGAGCTATGTTATTTCTCTTTTAGATTTACACCCACAAGAAATGGTTCTTCACGACTTTCAAGAGGATTTTTTGATCGTTTGTCCTCCATTGTTTAACGAGTCGGACTATACATATTAGAAAACTTGAATGAGAGTTTTGATTTTTTTTAAATTTGGATTTATGAAATATTGTTGAAAACGATTTTAAACTTCCCTCTAAACCAATGAATGGATGGTCAGATTTAGAGAGAAAGTTTTTTTCGTTAAATGCAAAGGCTATGAATGCCTTATTTTGCTCCTTAGATAAAAACAAGTTTAATCGGATTTCAATGTATAAAATAGCTTTTGATATTTGGCACACACTTGAAATCATGCACGAGGGAACTAGTAGAGTCAAAGACTTGAAAGTAAGTCTCTTATTGCATGATTTTGAGCTTTTTCGAATGGCACCAAGCGAGACTATCGATGACATGTACACTCGCTTCACGGATGTCATCAATAGTCTAAAAGCTCTTGGTAAATCTTTTTCAAATTTTGAACTCTTTAATAAGATTTTATGTTCTCTTCCAAAAAAAGAGGATTCTAAAGTAATCGCTATACAAGAAGCTTAAAATTTGAATGATTTTCCATTGGAAGAACTAATTAGGCCATTAATGACCTATGAAATTAGCTTCTTTAAACTTGATGAACATATGAACCACTTTCCACATAACAAGAAGGATTTAGGACTTAGAACGAAAGAAGACCACTCAAGCGAAAGCTCAAGTGATGAGAACCTTGAACTTTTAACAATAAAATTTAAAATGTTTATTAAACAAGAATTGAAAGACAAATGAACTTTAAAATAACACAATCTTTCTCTATGAATGCACGAAATCGAGACCACTAAAGAAGAAGAAGAAAGCTCACAAAGGAGAATCAAATAAAGAAGGGACAAATTGGGCTTTGACGGTTTTCGACAATAAGGTAACTTACCCATTATGCTTTTACCTTATTATGAAATTACATGATGTTTTTCATGAGTACTTAATTTAGGTTGTAGGAAATAAAAAGTGTTTTCAAAAATTATATTATGCTTTTCCTTTTAGTATTTTTAAAAAGTAAAAAATTATGAATGATGATCGGTTGATTTGTGATAATACAATTCCATGTATGCTTTCCATATCAGTTTTTTGTTTTAAATATGATGCACTTCTATGAACGTTGTTGTTTGTTTTTGGGCATGCTACTATAAAATCATGCTTGATAATGAAAATGCTTCATATGTGTGTATCTTGATGTTTTATATTGCTCTTCAATTCTAATTATGATGCTTGATGATTTTATATCATGCATGAGTTTTTGAAGTAATAAGGTGTCATAATATGATGACGAAACTTGTTTTTCAGATTTATAAAATGGTGCATGATTTTAGAAAAATTTTGAGCATTGATTTCTCACACTAAGCTAGAATCATGTAAGAAGGAAAACATCTTGTTATACTAATAACAATGAAAGAAAGAATATTAGAATTGTAATGATTTTGATGATGCTTTATAAAATCATGCTTGATAAGCTTGATGATTTAATGATGATGTTTGTATCATGCTTGATTTTACATCGTATGTTTTGGAATGATGTGTTTTTTCATCTTGATGGTTTTTGTGAAATTTTATTTCGGATTTATATGATGATACTTGGCTTTCATATAAAAAATTAAATATTCCTATGAAAGATTAAATAACTTTAATTGAAACACAAAAATAAAAAAAAATGCACTATCATGATGTTTTATGTTTGATGCATTTGATCTTAATGGCTGTAATGACAAAACTTGTATTTCGAGTTTATACAATGATGAATTTCGTATAAATATTTGAATATACCTTATGAAATTATCATTGATAATGATGAAATGAAATATTAAAAGTTTGCTATCATGCTTAATGATTTTATGATATCATGCATGAGGATTTGAAGGTGTTATATCTTGATAACAAACTCATGTTTTGGTTTTAAATATGATACTCATCTTTTAAAACTTGAGCATACTTATATGAAACTAATCACTTAAAATGAAACACATTATCATTGAATTTTTGTGTTTTGAAGTAATGTGTTACATTTTTTATCTTAATGATCTTTATGATGAAGTTTGCCTTTCGCTCTTCAATATTAATACTTATTGTTATTAAAGGTAAAGGCATGCTTTTAAGATGAAACACATAAAAAGAGATTATATTTTCTATCCTATTGAGATTAATGAATTTATTTCATGAATCTTGTGAATCTCTTGAAAATAATCATAAAAGATGTTTTGAAAATAAATGTGTATATCATGTTTTTGGTCTGAATGATTTCTCATGAAACTTGCTTTTCAAATCTATCCGATGACAAAAGATAAAAGCATGCTTCTATGAAATAAATCATAAAAAGAAAATGTATGTTTCTTAAAATTTCTTTTTTCTATCTCTAAAGTTTCGATTTTGATGAATCCATGAGAATTTCTTGGATTGAATCTTTTGAAAAATGACACATGCTTAAGGTGATTCGACTTAATGATCTTTATGATAAAATTTATCTTTTCATCTTGAATGTTGATATTTGCTTTTATTAAGAGCAAAAGCATGCTTATAAGAAGCAAATCACATATAAAAATGAAATGCAATCCTCTATCTCAATCTTATCGATTTTTCAATAAGAAATTCATGAATCTATGCTTGTCATGTATGAATTTATTGAATGTGAATTTGAGGATGATTTTGGATTTGATAAATACTTGATTCATATTTACGATGTAAGATACCTTTTAAATTTGAATCATGCTTCAATGCTTCAATCATGTTCTATCCCTCTTAATTCATTTTATTCTCCTATATTTCTTTACTACAAAGGAAAACCTTCTAAATGAATCATGAAATTGACGATTTGATAATGAGCTTTTATAAAAAACTACTTGTCATTTTGAATCTCAAAATTGATTTTAATGATTTTATTATGAAATTCGAGTTGATAAATTGATTTAAATGAAATGATACAAATGAATCACTTATCGATATTTACGGTTGCGATATATCCTTTTGAAATATTTTTATAATGTGATAACTTAAGATGTCTTTTGGAATTCATGACATGATTTCTTTGTATGGCTTATATAATGATTGAAATTTTTAGCCATTGAATCCACCCTTCTTTTCGACAAAAACAAAGGGGGAGTTAGTTTACTAGCTTGTATATCATAAGAGAGAGTGGCAAAAGTAGCTAGCTAGAACTTCCAAAGAATTATAATCTTGCAATCTAAAAAGAAGAAAAAAATTACTATCTCAATAGAAGTAAAAAAGCAAAACTTGAAAATTTACAATCTTACACTTGCTATGCTTCTATGCCTATATGTTGTAATGAAAATTTAGCTTACATGTTTAAAGCGATAAAATTTTTATAAAATTGCTAGCTCATTGTAAACAAGAAGTTGATAGCTTGCAAAAGCAAAACTTAAAAATGTGCTAACTTGAAATATTACAAAGAAATGCAAAGTACTATCTTAAGAAGCAAAAAGTGCAAACTTGCACATCTCAAGAAGCAAGTAAAAATTGTCATACTTGAACTTAAAAACTTGCTATGATTGAATGCTTTAAATTGATGTATGTTGAACATCGAGATTGATAGCTAGTATAATTATAAAATTTGTAAATCTTTCAAACTAGCTAGATGCAACTTCTTTTTGTTGATGATAAAGGAGGAAAAGTAGATTGATGATTTCATGCAATATATGTTGTATTAAATATTTTTATATATTTGCATGATATTTTTAACATGTGATGAATGTTACTTGGATTTGGCATAATCCAAGGGTCCTATCAATATGGCATATTGATAGGGAGAGTTTGGTTCCAGGAGCTAAGATTAACTCCGTCATTAATTAGTTATCATCATCAAAAAGAGAGAGATTGTTGAATCTTGAATTTTAATGATGAAACTAATTGATTGTGTTTTATTATTTAACTATATTTTAAGTCACGTAGGTCTACTTGAACAGTATTAGACAGTTGACATAGATAGAATCAGTGTTATGCCGGAGAAAATCACATTAGGAGATTAGACGTCGAGCTGGAGGTCTGGTCGATAATCGGCAGAAGGCTTCAGACATCGGGTATCAGGCATCAGGCCAAGAAGAGTAGTGTTATGCCAAGGAGATCGGGGTTGCAGGATTCAACCGCCGATTGGGCAACTGGCCGCAAGAGAGGATGATGAGTCGAAGAACCGGACGAAGCTTAGACCAATGACGTGCCAAGCAATAGGAAGTTGATTTATTGTAACTATCTAGATCGAAGTAGGGTTAATAATTAATTAGTGTATAGGATTAACTATGATAACGATAAAGACAAAGAAAAATGGAGTGCCAGAGTCAAGTACGATCGAATCGTTGGGATTTCGAGGGTTCGTCGGAAGTTCACCGAAAAGACTCATCGGAGGATCACAGAGCTCACCGAGAAAGATCAAAACTTGCCAAAGAAGACTCATTACAACTTGCTAAGATCATTGTGAAGTCTAGAAGCTTGCCGGGAGTCCACAGAAAGGTGTTCGAGGGTTTGTCGGACGACCGTTGGAAGTTTGCCGAAAGTTTATCGAAGGAAGACTTGATGTACTGGACTTTGTTTACTTAGAAAATATCTTTAAAATTTATAATTAACATATAATTAAGGTTAAAATTATGAGGTAATCCTATTAACCCTGGTAGGGGCCAACTGGACTCGTTATGAACTGGTTTGGGTTGGATTCAAGGCCCAACCGAAAGTGCTAGACCTTGTCTGATGGTGGCACCACCAAACTAGGGCAGTAGAACCGCTTGGGTTCAGCTCTCCCAGGTTGTACTAGGTGGTGGTACCACCCAATACACTGATAATGTCAATGTATCAAGCAGTAGTACTGCTAGACTAGCAGTAGTACTGCTAGACTAGCAGCAGTACCGCCTTGTGTCAGGGTTAAATTGGCGGTGGTACTGCTAGTGACAAGTGGTGGTACCACCAGTACCTTGTAATTCTGAGATGGGAAGGTTTTTAGCTCCAAGTTTGAATTCAATTGGAGCATATAAATACCCCTGCCATCCCTATGTTGAATATACAAGCACATTGAACCTAAAAGTAGGAAAACATTGTTAAAATCTTTTCTCTCCTCTAGTCTTTAGTTTAAATTTAGCTTAAAGAGAGAAGCATGTGTGAATGCTTGTAAGAGGGTTATCTTCTAAGCCTGTCAAAAGGAGAAGGTGTTGTAAGGGACTTTGTCTATGCTCGTTAGAAGGAAGACAACTAGTGGAAAGCTAGTGGCCTCAAGAAAAGAGGAATCGAGAGTGGACGTAGATCAAATGATCGAACTACTATAAAATTAGGTTTGCATTTCTATTATTATTTTATCTTTGTTGCAAGCCTTTACCTTACTACAATTACTCGAATCCTTTTCATTCTTATGAATGGCTTCAAGCTTTACATCTTTCCAATACGCACAATCGAAATCGGTTTTCATTAAAACATATTTTTATCATATGAAGTTCTTAAAATCATTTTAAATCATTGAAATTTATAGTTCCTAACCGCTACACTAATTCACACCCCCCTCTTAGTGTCGCTCTAGATCCTAACATCGCTATAATCGGATTCTCTTGAAAAACTCTTTCTCTCTCAATCTGAATGACCCTAGTCAGGGATTTGCCTAAGCAAAAATATATATGATATTTCTCTCATGATACCGAGAG
The DNA here is from genome assembly GCA_024322285.1 of Musa beccarii. Lineage (NCBI taxonomy): Eukaryota > Viridiplantae > Streptophyta > Magnoliopsida > Zingiberales > Musaceae > Musa > Musa beccarii. The sequence continues at coordinate 45,735,182 of CM044394.1, forward strand.
TGGATGATCCTTGGTGTCCCAAGTCTAAGGATCAGATATACTACTGGGACTACAGAACCACTATCTGATAATACGGCATCATCAACCATCCAGCATTCCATATGCGGATTAATTAGTGAACTCATTCTTCAATGAGCACCTGCACTATACCTTAGTATCCTCATATGAGCAACTATGAGACCAACCGCCCCCATCATATGGACGACTATATAGTACACCAGTGTGTCTGGCTATCTTGATGTCTCTCTCAAGTAATTTATAACCGAGATTATTTATAGTTTATGTTTAAAAGCGAATCGATCTCATTATCGTGATCTTAGCACGATCCGATTCCCATTGCACAGATCCATGGACATCATAATATATGTAACAGATAATATAAAGTAAAAAAAATATTAAATAAATAATAAATAAAAAGAGTGTGTATTATATCACACATGCCATCATTCATATAATTGGCTTGCAGGATACCTATAACTAGTATAAACTCTATCGAAAAGTGTTGAGTTCTGTTCTCCATAAGCTTAGAGATCTTTCTAAGGGAGGCGTGAGGATTTACTATAAAAGAGAGGCTGAAGGTTCTCTTCTAAGCTTGTGAAAAGGAGAAAAGAGTTATAACAAGGATAGTTGATCTTCGCCCATTGAAAAGAAGATCGGTAGTGAAAGCCAATAGCTTGGAGTGAAGAGGAATTGGGAGTGGATGTAGGTTGGAATGACCAAACTACTATATATCTAGTTTGCATTTCTCTCTACGCTTTTCCTTGCTTTTACTTACTGATTTAGTCGCTCACTACCCTCACTCACTTTCCAAGTTAAATACATTTTTTATACAGGTTTTATCATTCAAAAATTTTAAATCGAGACTTGATTACGAAGGCACTAATTCAACCCCCCGCACCCCCCCCCCCCTCGTAGTACCATTATGATCCTAATATTATCGATAGAAACACAAAAATAAAAGAGAAAAAAGTAATTTTAAATTTGATGATGGATGGTATTGATGGTAGATGGTAGCGCCACTAGCATTAGTGGTGGTGGACCCTCCCCTTCCCCTTTGTCCCCGATGTCAAGTGACCGCCACCCTCCGCCTCCTCGACCACTTCCTCGCCGCTACCCCTTCACCTCCCACCTTGTCGTCCCCTTCTCCTTCTCCACCCTTGCCCCTAGCATTAAGTATGTCTGCCATCTTTCCCTTGGCAACTCTATCACTACCCTCATACACTCCCTCTCTTCCCTCTGCCCTACCGTCATCTCTTGGTCCCATTCCCTCACCTGCCCTCCTCTCCAACTTCTTAATCGGCTAGACTCACCACCTCACCATTGACCTCGATGAGCAAGAATTGGAAACTAGAGGAGTCGAGGTTGGTCCCCGACCCGATCACCCACTTAGGTGAAAACCTTGATAGCTTCCAAGCAATATACATAATATCACCAAATTTGACACCATCAGCAACATCATCCTCAACGAGTACCTCACCAATGGTGGCATGATCTCCTTAAATAGCACAAGATTATGCTACAGTAGGTTTAGCTGTACCCCCCAAGGATCTACTAAGCATCAATTGTGATGTCCAAGTTCTTTGTCACTGTGTAGTTCGGAGATGCTAGGATCTAAGATCTGAGTGCGTGGGAGAAAGGCCACAGCTGTTAGGACCAAAATCGACACTAAGAGGGGGGGGTGGTGAATTAGTGCTTACATAAAAACATTGGTGATATGAAAACTTCATTCGATAAAATCATATAAAAAATGATATTGAAATGTGATTGACTTAGAGTAAACATAATAAGTAGTTCAAATAGAAATGCAATAGCAATGAATAGTAGAAAGAATGTGCACACCAAATTTATAGCGATTTGGTTGTTCTAACCTATGTCTATTCCTGATTCATCTTCCGTTGAGGCTACCAACTTCCACTATCAATCTTCCTTTTGTTGAATCTTGGATTTTGATAATGAAACTAATTGATTATGTTTTGGTAATCTAACTACGTTTTGAGTCATGCAGGTATACTCTCAATCAAGATTAGATAATTGATGTAGGAAAAATTGATGTTGTGCTAGAGGAAATCATGTTAAGAGATTGGACGTTGAGTTGGAGGTCCGGTCGACAATCGACAGAAGGCTTCGGATAAAGAAATCAGGTATCGGGCCAAGAGGAGTGGAGTTGCGCTAAGGAGATCATGGCTGCGAAGGTCAACTGCCGATTGGGCAATAAGTCGTAAGAGAGGATGATGCGCCGAAGTGTCGGACAAAGCGTCGATAGACCAAGGACATGTCGGGCAACTAATTACGATTCGCATTATAATAATTATCTAGATCGGAGCATGATTAAATTAATTAGGTTATAATTGGGCCAACCTAGTTATGGGCTAACTAGGCCTACATTAGGGCTGTGTTTGACTGAATGAAAGGCCCAAACAGTGCCCAAGTGCCACATCAGGTGGTGGCACTGTAAGGGTTGGCAGTGGCATCGCTAAAAGGCTTAGTCTTCTAGACTAAGTCTGGGTGGTGGTACCGCCCAGTGTCAGTGTACTTGGGCGATAGTACCGCCCAGTACATTGACATGCCAGTGTATCTGGGTAGTGGTACAGCCCAGTACACTAACATGTCAGTGTCCTCAAGCGGTGGTACCGCCAAACTAGGCGGTGGTACCACCCTATACACTGATAAAACCAGAGTGCACTGGCAATGGTACCACCAGTACTCGATAAACCCAGGATGGGAAGGTTTTTGGCTCTAAATTTGAATCAGATTGGAGCTTATAAATACCACTCCCATCCTTGGGTTGAATATACAAGCACACAAACTTTGAAAGGAAGAAAACACTGTAAAAATCCCTTTAGAATCCCTCATTTAGCTTTCATCTGTTTTTAGTAAAAAGAGAGGAGTGTGTGAGTGCTTGTAAGGGTTACCTCCTAAGCCCATCAAAAGGAGAGAGCACTGTAAGAAACTTATCTTCATCTATTGGAAGGAAGACAACTAGTGAAAAATCGATGACCTCAAGTGAAGAGGAATCAGGAGTGGACGTAGGTCGTATGACCGAACCACTATAAACTCAGTTTGTATTTACTTTCTCACAATTTACATTTCAGCAAACTATCTTCACTTGTTGCTCCATTTCTTCATCTCTAAATGCTTTTAAGTTAAATTTGTTTCCGATACACTTTAATCGAAATCAATTTTCATCGAAATGTGATTTTATCCTACGAAGTTTTCAACATACAAACTTGTTTAAATCATAGAAATTTTTCGTTATTAACCACTACACTAATTCAACCCCCCCCAAGTGTCACTCTAGATCCCAACACCTTTAATGGGTGAAGATCAACTACCCTCTTACAACTCTTTTCTCCTTTTTATAGGTTTAAAAAATAACCTTTATAATTCGCTCACCCCTCTCTTAAACTAAAATCGAAACTTAGAGCTAGAGGGAAATTCTCAACGGATTACAGTAGAGTTTTCATAAGTTTTAGTTTAACTTTCTTGCTATTCTAAGCAGGAATAGCTGGGGTATTTATAGACCCCAATTGGCTTCAAAATTAGAGTTAAAATTTCAAACACCTCGAGATTTTGGGGTACTAGCAGTGCCACTGCCTGTGCTACGTAGTAACACCGCCTACAGTACTAACATTGAGCAGTACCACTATCTAACATTAGGTGGTACCATTGCCTAGTCTGGCGGTACTACCACCTAACACAGTTTTGGAGATTGTGTCTCAAATACTAAGCCACTAGCGGTTCCATCACTTGACTCAACTTTTGGGTCACTGAATAGGCCTTCCTTTTGGCCCGAAATAGCCCAAACTCTGTCCCAATTGGTCCCCAATTGAGTTAGTATAGTTAGACCCAAAACCAACTCAATTACAATCATAACTACTTTAATCTAGACACAATACTAAGTTGTCCGGTATGTCATTGGTTTATTTTGACGCTTCATCCGAACCTTTGACGCATCATCCTCTTTTGCAGCGTATTGCCTAATCAGCATGTTGACCTCTATAACTCCAATCTTCTTAGCGCAATGTCCACTTCTTTTGGTTCGATGCCCAAACTCATGGTATGAAGCCTTCTATTGACACGTCGACCAGTCGTTCAGCTCGATGTCTAATCTTCTGAAATGTTTAATTTCGACCCAAACTCTGATTCTACTACTTTAATCGATTTGTCTTTTCCTTATTGAACCTAGTCTTGCATTACTCAAATGCACATTAAATCATAACTTTATCAATTGATTTCATCATCAAAATCCAAGATTTAACAATCTCCCCCTTCTTGATGTTCACAACCAATTGATAACGAAATTTAACTAAACTTTCCCTATTAATGTGTCATACTGATAGAACCTTTAAATTCAAAAAATCATATAATATTTAAATTCATGTAATATTTTAAAATATAAAAGTACATCATCATCATATCATCGTCATATCTTCTCCCCCTTTATCATTAACAAAAAGAAGTGTAACTAGCAATTTTTAGACTTACAAGCTAGCAATTTTTTAGAGATTAACAAGATAGCAAGCTTCTTCTTGAAATGTGCAAGCTAGCAAACTTTGCCTCTCTTTTGAGATGTGTAAGCTAGCAATTTTTAGGGATATTCAAAATAGTAAGTTTTTGCTTCTTCTTAAAATGTGCAAGCTAGCAAACTTTACCTCTTTTTTGAGATGGGCAAGCTAGCAAGTTTTTTCTTCCTTTCCAATGTGCAAGCTAGTAAATTTTTCTCCTTAAAATAAATAAGCTAGCAAGTGTCCTTCTCTTTGAAATGTGTAAGCTAGCAATACTTTCTCCCCTTTTATCATTATCAAAAAGAAGGGAATAATACAATGGTATAAAATCTTTTCCCTTTACATCAATGTTCTAAACATCACATGAGAAATATCAAGAAAAATTAATTCGGTGATGAGGTATACAATTCATGAATACAAGTGAGTATCAAAATATAAAAAAAAATCAATTTATGTATACAATATTCCAAACATCAAAGTACATCTCAAGTTATGAGTATCAAAAAATTAAGAGAAAAAAGATTATGATTCATTTGGATAATTTTTCTCTTTAGTGAAAGAAGAGAGGAAAAACTTGATTCATAAAAATTTCAAGTTATAATTTTAAGAAATCAAAAGAGAAACCATGATTCATTTAATCTACAAGAGTCTTTTTTATCACTTTGATATTGTCAAGAAATTATATGATGGGAATCAGAGTACCATCACACCATTACGATAGTTCAAAAAGTTATAAAGAGCTTCGCATGACTACATAGAAGCCATATGGGTATAAATGCTAATGGAGGGTTCATCTATATATATTTTATTTTTTTATTAGATTATAATAGGGTTTAGGCATGTGACCTATTTGCATTAGACTTTCGGCTTGAGTTTATATACGGTCATCAAAAGGGGATGTCATATACACAACTTAAAGTGCATATGATAAAAGTTATTACAGTGGATCAATTATAATTTATCTCCTAAGTTAGCTATATGATCTTTGTACTTTTATAAGTTATATTGAGGTCTTTATATAAAATATTTAATCTTATTTTTTTTATGAATTTGATGACAAAAATATCATGCATGCTATCACTCTAAAATAAGATTTAAAAGATAATTTCTTAAGGTTACAAATTAATAGACGGCGGAAGGATTGCTCCATGAACGAGGCGGGCGTGCATTCTTACACTAGATGCGTGACTCGTGCGCTTCGTTACCTCCACGACGTGGCCGGAGTCGTCCACTGAAGGGCCGAAATGTCCTGTTAGGCGGAGTTCCTGGCGTCGCCAATCTCACAGATTTCGGTGTGGCGGTGAGGATTTTCGGGGACAACGGGCGTAGTCGGGTGCGGGGAACGCCGCTATGGATGACGTCTGGTCGCTCGGGTGCATGGTCATTCAGATGGCGACCGAAGCCCAGCCATGACCAGACTGGAGACCTAAAGATGCTGCAGAAGTGATGTTTTGTATTGGTTACAGCGACGAGCTGCCGGAACCTACTGTTGGTGGTCGCTCGTGATTTTCTCGACAAGTGCTTGAGAAGGGATGCAAGCCAGCGGTGGACTGCGGAGCAGCTAAACCCCCATGGAGGAGAGCCCGCGAGGCATGCTCGAACGGACAAACTTGAGTTCCGTGACGGCCCGGATGACGGAGAAAGTTATAGTGTAAGTCACAGTGACCTTTCTGATTCCACCGAGTTGTGGCTAGTGAAAGAGAAAGAGTAGGACAATAAGCTTCATGCGGAGGAGTTTTGGCCTGGGAGAGTGATGACTGGGAGGAAGTAAGGAGGGTCGAGGAGCTCAATTTGGAGGGGAACAAAGTAGAAGAGGAGCGAGGGACGTTCTGGGAATATCCTGATTGCAGTAGTTTGGGTTCGGCAGACAAGCATGGGTGTCAGTGAGGAAGAAGGGGATGATTTACCCAGTGGCATGAGATGCTCTGTTTCTTCTCCTACTGCCTCTTGTCCATGTTGCTTTTGCAAGGGTGGTTTGGTCTTGCCATCATGTGAATGGGCTCATTATGGTGTTGTTCTGGTGCTTTTGTGCCGTGAAGAATGGGAGACACAAGTGATGCAAACTACTGTTAAATGGAGGAGGTCCTAAGTTAAATTTTTGTTGTTGTTGATGTAACATGGAAGTCCATGGGCTTTTATCCATTGTTGTGACAGCAAACAACACCAACCAAAAAACAACACCCTAATGAGTGCATTCACATGATGGCAGACCGAACAACCCTTGCAAAAGCAACGAGGACAAGAGACAGTTGGAGAAGAAACAGAATACCACATTCCACTAGGTAAATCATCCCATGACATTCCGAAAATGTCCCTCACTCCTCTTCTGCTTTATCCCCTTACAAATTGAGCTCCTTAAGCCTTCTTACTTCCTCTCTGTCATCACTTTCCCGGGCCAAAACTCCCCTGCATGAAGCTAATTCTCTTACTCCTTCTCTTCCACTAGCCACCAGCTCGGTGGAGTCAGAAAGGTCACTGTGACTCACACTACAACTTTCTCCGTCATCGAAGCCGTCGGGGAACTCCAAGTTTGCCCGTTCGAGCATGCCTCGCGGGGTCTCCTCCACGGGGTAGGAAAGGGTGCTGCAATAACTGCTCTGCAGTCCATCGGTCGCTTGCGTCCCTTCTCAAGCACTTGTCGAGGAAATCACGGGCGACCTCAAATAGCAGAGGCGGGAATTCTGGCAGCTCGTTGCCATAATCAATACGAAACATCGCTTCTGCCGCATCTTTAGGTCTCCAGTCTGGCCATGGCTGCGCTCCGGTCGCCATCTCAATGACCGTGCACCCGAGCGACCAGACGTCTGACTCCGGCCTTGGCCGCTCCCCCCTGGCAACCTCCGGTGCCATCCATAGCGGTGTTCCCCGCACGCAGCCACGCCCATCTCCCTCGGAAATCCTCGTCGTCGCATCGAAATCCGTGAGCTTGGCGACGCCGACAGCTCTGCCTAACAGAACATTTCGGCCGTTCACGTCGTAGTGGACGACTTCGGCCGCGTCGTGAAGGTAACGAAGCGCACGGGTCATGCATCACGTGTAAGAACGCATGACCGCCTCGTCCATGGAGCAACCCTTCCGCCATCTTAATTTTTAACCCTACGAAACTTTGTTACTTAATTAATTTTATATTTTTAATTTCAGAATTTGAAGATTTTTGAATTACCAATTTGGAAATATTTCATTTTTAGAAAACTTAAAATTCCAAAGTTGTTTATAAAACCATTTTAAATGTAATTCCTTAACAAATTTTCCATAGTACTACTTCAATAAAAAATCAAAATTTTCTATTTTAGGAACAACCAAATTAAGTGTGTCTAAATTTGGTAAGTCAAAAAGGAAAGTTTGAAATCTTTTTTGAATTTTCTTTTAAGGTATATTAAAAATTACCTTCTAAATTTGATATAAAAATATATTTTAAAAATCAAACTTATTTGCAAACATTAGTAAATATATTTTTAAAAATTTTATTATTGATTCTATTTTGAAAAATCAAAACAATGATAAGAAATTATAATATTTCTAATTTTCAAATTTATAAACACCTTTATTTTTATTAATAATTATAATAATTCTAATATTTCAGATCTATTAAAACTTTAAATGTTAATTATAATAATTAGCAATATAGTCCTTTGTTTGCTGGTGAAGAACGATGAGAGGATTTGGAAGGCTAGTACCGTGATGTTGGGGAATAGCTTCCCAAGTTAATTCTTAACTTCTGCACTTGGACTTGCTAGTATAGGAATAGAGATGACCGAGGTTGACTCGAAAGAGTAACTAATCCCCTAATAAGAGATTAGAAAAACTATATAGAAAAAAAAGCTAAAAATGATATTTACAATGATAAATTTGTTATGATCATAATAATACTAAGAGGAGGGTAAATTAGTGCTACAGTAAATTTTAATCAATTTTAACATTCAATTGATAAATCCATCTTAGAAATGTGATAAATTCATCTTAGAAATGTGATTAAACAAAAGTGAGAGTAAGCATTGCAAGAAAAATTAGTAAATAATAACAAATAAAAAATAAGAGAAGGAATACAAACTAATTTTAGTAATTCGGTCTTTTAATCTACATCCATTCTTGATTTCTTTTCCCTCGAGGTCATTGGTTTTCACTACCATTTTTTTTTCTAATAAACAAATATCAACTATCCTTATTACAATTTTTTTTTCTTTTAATAGACTTACGGGAGGATATTCACACTCACTCTTTTACAAGATTTCTCACCTCGTACAACATAGAATCAACTCAACACTTAATGAGGAATAAACTCAAATAATACTTAAAGAGAGTTTACAATACTTTTATACTAAAAAATAAATGCTCTATCAACCAAGTCTGAGTGAGGTATTTATAAACCCCAAAAAGCTTCAAGAATGGAGTCAGAAAATTTAAACACTAAAATTTTAAGGTATTGACAATACTACTTGTTGAATCTCTAATTTTGATGATGAAATTAATTGATAAGTTTGTTATCTAATCTAGACTTTGAGATAAGTGATGCAGGACTAACCTTGATCAAAAGAGGTAAAACAATTAAAGCAAGAAGAATCAAGTATTGGGCCAGAGTCAAAGTTCAGGCATCGAGTCGGAAGAATCGGACAATGCATCGAGAACGGATGTTGTAGGAGTCAACATGCCGATGGATCAAGCACTACACCGAAGGTTTGGACGATGCATTGGAAGTTCACTGGAAGATCACCAGAAGGTCATCGGAAGTTCATCGAGATAACCAATGACATGCCGGATAACTTAGATTTGTAGCTTATAATTGTTTATGTCTTAATGGTTGAAGGTTAGGTCAAAATTGAGTTGGCTTTAGGTGAAATCATACCAACTCAATTAAGGGCCAATTAGGCCTAAACTGGAATTGATTTGGGCTTATTGAGAGGCCCATTCAATGGCCCAAATGTTGCTACAAGCGGTGGCACCGTAAAACTGGCGATAAAACCACCTATGAGCTGGAAAAGTAAAAAAGTACACTTTTCCAGGCTACAGGCAGTGGTACCACCCAGTTTGGGCAGTGGTACCACCTAGTTTGGGCAGTGGTACTACCCAACAGTAAAGCTACAGTAGTGGTACCACTCCAGGCTAGTGGTAGCACTGCTAGAACCTCTGTTTTCGAGGTTCTACAGGTGGTGGCATCGCCCAATGTAGGCGGTAGTATCGCCCGTACCTGGAAGACCTAAAAATTTAAATTTTAGCTTCATTTTTGGAGCCATTTGGGGCCTATAAATATCCCACTCATCCCTGCAAGGATTATACAAGAAAAAGTAAGCTAAAACTCTAGTGAATCAAGTTGTAATCTTGAAAAAGTCTTGAGTGTTCCCTCCCTCCTCTTGAAAAGTTTAGAAGTTTGTCTAAGGGAGGTGTGAGACTTGTTGAATCTCGAATTTTGATGATGAAGTCAATTAATAGATTATTTGATCTAATCCATATTATTGAGATAAGTGTGTAGGATTAACTACGATAGCTTGAAGACATAAAATAAATTATCGAAGTCAAGTAGTTGGGAGTTCGAGAGTCTACCGGAAGTCCGAAGGATCATCGGAGGTGTTGCCGGAACCAATCGAGAAAGAATCGGGAACTTACCGAAGATTTTGAAAGTTCGCTAGAAAGATCGTTGAAGGTTCGCGAAGCTCACCAAGAAGGTTCAGAAGCTTGCCAAAGACTCGTCGAACTCGCCATAGAGTCCAGGAACCTGTTGGGAATCCACTAGGAGAAATCCGAGGGTGCGTCGGAAGTCCATCGAAAGTTCACTGGAAAGCTTACTCGAAGAAGACTCGACATTGCCGGTTGTTAATTTGCTTAGAATTATGTTTCAATTCTATAGTTAGCACATAATTACGATAAAGATTAGGTAATAATCATGTTTAACCTTTGTAGGGGCCAATTGGACCTTATTTGGGCTGATTTGGGCCGAAGTTAGGTCATATTCAGCCTTGCTAGAATTGTTTGGCGATGGCATCGCCAGACCTAAGCGGTGGCACCGCCCAGGGACCGAAATCCTAGGTGTTCTGGGTGGTGGCACCACCCTAGGTCAGCGGTGGTACCGCCAACTTTAATGTCTGGCAGGCGGTGGTACCGCCAGACCATAGAGCCCGAGGACTCTGTCAGGTGATGGTACCGTCAGTAGTCTAGAAAATTGAGAAGATTCAAATTTGGGCTCTAAATTTGAATCCTCTTGGAGCCTATAAAAACCCCTCCCATCCCTAGGTTACAGTATGCAAGCAAATACATTTTAAAAGCTAGAAAATATTATTCAAATCTCTCTAGAAATTCCTCATTTAGTTTTCTCTTGTATTCGATTCTAAAGAAAGGAGAGAGTACTTGTAAGGGTTATCTCCTAGGCCCGTCAAAAGGAGAAAGCGCTGTAAAAGGAAATTGGTCTTCGCTCTTGGAAAGAAGACACCTAGTGAAAAGTCGGTGGCCTCAAGAGAAGAGGAATCGAAAGTAGATGTAGGTCGTATAACCAAACCACTATAAAATCGATTTGCCTTTACTTATTGTTCTTTAAATTTTTGCAAACCTATTTATTTTACTTACTCTGCTTCCTCCTTACTTTCTTACGAATCATTTTAAGTTTATAAGCAATCGAAACTGGATTTCATTGAAACATATTTTTATCATACAAATTTTCTAAAGTTATTTTAAATCGCCAAAAAGTTATCGTTATTAACCACTGTACTAATTCACCCCCCTCCTCTTAGTGCTACTCGATCCCTAATAAGAATTATAGAGGTTATCTTCTAAACCTTTGAAAAGGAGAAAGAGTTATAAAATGGTGGTTGATCTTCACCGATTAAAAGAAGATCATTAGTAAAAGCTGATGACCTCAACGGAGGAGGAATCGAGAGTAAACGCAAGTCGGAGGACCGAACCACTATAAAATCGGTTTACATTTCTTTTCTTGCAATTTACATTTTTACAAATCCTTTACCTTATTGCAATCACTTTAATCCTTCTCTTTCACTTACGAATCTCTTTAAGTTAAAATGCAATCGAAATTGGCTTTCATTGAAATATGATTCTTCTCAAATGAAGTTTTTTGAAATCTCACAAATCAATATTTTTAATCGCTATACTAATTCACCCCCCCTCTTAGTACCGCTCTAGATCCTAATAGTTGGTATCAGAGCTTGGTCACTCTCAATTGGTTTAAACCCCAAGAGAGATGGCTTATTCTGGCATGCAAGAGGGTCATTCCATTATACATCTGCCCATGTTTAATGGGTCAGGTTACACTTATTGGAAGACTCGTATGAAGATTTTTTTAATCTCCATGGATTTCAAACTTTGGAATATCGTTGAAAATGGATTTCAAAAATCTTTTCTTCTGATGAACGAATGGAATGAATTAGAGAAGAAGGTTTTTGCACTTAATGTAAAGGCTATGAATGCCTTGTTTTACGCAATTGATAAAAATAAGTTTAACTGTGTTTCGATTTGTGAATTAGCTTTTGATATTTGGCATGTTAGGAAATCCAAGGAGGCGACATCACATGTGTAGTGGAAGAACCAAAAAACAAAATATCCTAAATTTTCATAAAAGGTTCCGTCGTCATGCGAAGATCGATGCATCAAATACAAATCCATAAATCTGACAACTACTTATGTAAGAAAGGAATGATAGTACCTAGGGAGATCGTATATCACTGAGATTCCTGAAGATCCATGGGGAGGATGAAGGAGATCAAGTGTCCTCCTCTCTAGCGGTATCTACACGATAGGGACTACGACGATGCTTCTCTCTAGAGAGAGGAGAACAGGAGGTGGCTACCAAAAGAAACCTAGCCTATGGGCCTTTGGTTCCCTCCTATTTATAGAGGCCCCATGTCAACCCTAATGGATCCAGCCCTATTGGGTATTGGATCTCCATCCAATTACCAAGACTCTTAGATTAATGGGTCTTTACCCAATAATCTAGCTCTTATTGGATCTCATCCATGGCATCCAATAATATAAGGGCTTATTAGATATCCAATAAGATAGGGGCACCGATGGATATCTCATATCTGAACCTCTACTCATCGTAACACCTACCATATGTGTGTGACCCTCTAGGCCCAATATCGAGCTGGCCATGAGTCATACCTATCAGAACTCCTTCTGACTCAGTGAATTATTATCTCTATAATAATTCACTCGACTCATCGACCACGGACATACTAGGCCACTACGCCGCAGTCCCTTGATGATACAAGAGAATCCAATCCTTTGGACCTATCTGTTGAGAAATCCTTCTAGGGAGCGACATCTCATGTGCAGCGGAAGAACAAAAACAAAACATGATTTCCCGTAGAAAGGTTCCGTCTTCGTGCGAAGATTGATGCATCAAAACAAATCCGTGAAAACTGCATGTGTAAAAGAAAATATCTAGGGAGATCGTATATCCTTGAATCCCTGCATATCTATAGGAAGGATGAAGGAGATCAAGCATCCTCCTCTCTAGCGGTATCCACACGGCAGGGACTGCAATGATGCACCTCTCTAGGGAGAGGAGAATAGGAGGTAGCCACCAAAAAGAACTCCCAGCCTATAGAGCTTTGGTTCCCTCCTATTTATAGAGACCCCCTGTAAACCCTAATAGATCTTGCCTTGTTAGGTATTAGATCTCCATCCAATTACCCAAGCCTCTTGGATTAGTGGGTCTCTACTCAATAATCTCTTATTAGCAATTATTGGATCTCATCTGAGGATCCAATAATTCAAGGGCTTAATGGATATCTAATAAGATAGGGGCTCCAATGGATATCTCATATCCGAATCTCTACTCGTCGCAACCCTACCATATGTGTGTGACCCTTTAGGCCCAATATCAAGTTGGCCATGAGTCATACTTGTTAGAACTTCTTCTGACTTAGTGAATTATTATCTCTATAATAATTCACCAAACTCATCGACTACGGACGTACTAGGCCACTATGTCGCAGCCCCTAGATGATACAGGGGAATCCAATCCTTTGGACCTATATGTTCTCAGTTACCATGTATCTATAGTCTCTCATCCAACTAATATCCCAAAGACCCTATACCGGGTATGGTGCTGTCAGGCCCATACGGTCTCTCCTTGAGTCTTACTCTTGTCGGATTCTCTCGAAGAACTCTTTCTCTCTCAATCCGAATAACCTTGGCCAAGGATTTGTTTGAGCAAGAATATATAAAATATTCCTCTCATGATACTGAGAGCGGATGATCCTCTATTGACACTCAATAGGCCTCGTAAGGTTGGCTACCACTCCCAATAGCCGGCTGTATTAGATCTGAAACTTTCCAAACCTATAAGTCTGGTATCAAAGAGTGGAGTACTTGTACAGGACATCCTTGTTGTCTTAAGTCTAAGGACTAGATATACTACTAGGACTACGGAATCACTGTCTGAAGTCAGGTATCAATAACTATCCAGCATTCCATAAGCAGATTAATCAGTGAACTCATTCCCCAATGAGCACCTGCACTGTACCCTTAGTGTCCCCACACGAGTAGCTATGAGACCAGCCACCTCCATCATATGGACGGGTATACAGCACACCAGTCTATCTGATTATTTCGATATCCTTCTCGAGTAACCTATGACCAGGATAATTTATGGTCTATGTTTAAAGGTGAATCGGTCTCATTATCGTGATCTCATCACGATCCGATTCCCATTGCACAGATCTAAGGACATCACAATATATGCAACATGCAAGATAAAGTGATAAAACGCCTAATAATATGCAAAGAAAAAAGTGCATATCAAGTCACAAGTGTCATCACTTATGTTATTGGCTTGCAAAGCATATATCTCTCACTTGACCTAAAGCCAATCACCAACATGTCTGATCCCCATCAGACCTCTGTGATGCTCAAATGCAATTTGAGTCAATAGCTTTGTCAGTGGATCTGTAATGTTATCTTCGGATGGAACTCTTTCCACTACTATATTTCTTCGGGCCACGATCTCTATAATAAGTTGGAACCACCTCAGAACACTTCTGATGAAACCCGGGTTCCCTTATTTGAGTAATCACCCTGTAGTTGTCATAATTTAAGGGAATCGGCTCCTCGTTGCTCGGCATGACTCTCAAATCTATGATGAACTTCTTCATCTAGACTTCCTCCTTTGCTGCCTCTGTCGCAGCAATGTATTCCACCTCTGTGGTCGAGTCAGCAGTAGTGTCTTGCTTGGAACTCTTCCAGCATACTATTCCTCCATTCAGGGTGAACACATACCCTGAATTAGACTTGCTATCATCGACATCGAACTGGAAGCTCGAGTCCGTATAGCCCTCAACCCTGAGGCTACTACCTCTATATACCAGTAAAAGATCCTTAATCCTTCTCAAGTACGTAAGGATACATTTTACTACTTTCTAGTGCTCCAAGCCTGGATCTGCCTGATATCTGCTCGTGACACTCAGAGCATGCGCTATATCAGGCCTGGTACATAGCATAGCATATATGATAGATCCTATCACTGAGGCATATGGTATCATATCCATGTGTGCCCTTTCTTCAGGAGTCTTTAGGGACATACTCCTAGAAAGTGATATTCCATGTCTCATTGGTATAAGACTTCTCTTGGAATTTTTCATGCCAAACCTTTTGACAATGGTGTCTATATACCTGGACCGGGACAAGCCAAGCATCATCTTGGATCTATCTCTATAGATCTGTATCCCCAATATGCAAGATGCTTCCACTAAGTCTTTCATGGAGAAGTACCTAGATAACCAAGTCTTTACTGTGGAGAGCATTCCTACATCATTCTCAATAATCAAGATATCATCCACATATAATACCAAAAATGTGATAGTGCTCCCACTTACTTTCTTGTACACACAAGGCTTATCTTCATTCTTAACGAAGTCATAATATCTGATCGCCTCATCAAATCTTATATTCCTACTTTGGGAAGCTTGCTTCAGTCCATAAATGGACCTAAGCAACCTGCACACCTTATCTGGGTTATCCCTGGACACGAATCCCTCAAGCTGTATCATATACACCTCTTCCTCGAGGTTACCATTGAGGAATACAGTTTTAACATTCATCTGTCAAATCTTATAATCATAGTATGCTACAATAACCAATAGAATTCGAATGGATCTTAGCATGGCTACGGGTGAGGAAGTTTCATCATAGTCAACACCTTGCCTTTGACGATACCCCTTAGCCACTAACCTTGCTTTATAGGTCTCTACCTTTCCATCTACTCCAATCTTCTTTTTGAAGATCCACTTGCAACCAATGGGTACAATACCCTTGGGTGCAACAACTAGGTTCCAAACCTTGTTGGAGTACATGGAATCCATTTCTGAATTCATTGCTTCTTGCCATTTCCCAAAGTCTATGCTCATAATAGCCTCCTCGTAGGTCTGAGGATCCTCAATATCCTCTCTTTTGATATGTCCCACATATCTCTCGGGAGGCTGAGATAATCTATCGGACCTACATAAAGTTGGAACTTGTGCACTAGGTACCTAAATAAACTCTGGCTGTGGAATGATGCTTGAGCTAGGTTCTCCAACCTCGCTCAACTCTATCATGCTCCCATTGTCTCCACCAAGAATATGTTCCTTCTCAAGGAACACTACTCTCTTGGCTACAAAGACCTTTTGGTTTTCAAGGTGATAGAAATAATACCCGTAAGTTTCCTTGGGATATCCCACGAACTTGCACCGTTCCGTCCTGGATTCCAACTTGTCGGGGTGGTGTCTCTTGACGTGGGCAGGGCAGGCCCAAATCTTAACAACCTTAAGATCGGGCTTCTTCCCATTCCATATCTCATACGGAGTAGACATCACTGACTTAGTTGGAATTCTGTTTAGAAGGTAAGCTACGGTCTCTAGGGCATATCCCTAGAATGAGATGGGTAGGTCGGTGAAACACATCATAGAATGCACTATGTCTAACAGTGTGCGATTCCTCCTTTCTGATACACCATTAAGCTATGGTGTACAAGGAAGTGTCCATTGGGATAAAATCTCATGGTCTTTGAAGAATTGGGTGAACTCTATACTCAAGTACTCACCTCATCGATCTGATCGAAGAGTTTTAATACACTTTCCTATTTGGTTCTCCACTTCATTCTTATATTCTTTGAATTTCTCAAAAGCCTCAGACTTGTACTTTATCAAGTACACATGTCCGTATCTTGAGAAATCATCAGTGAAAGTAATGAAATAGGAGTAACCACTTATGGCATGAGTCGACATGGGACCGCATACATCACTATGTATAAGTTCTAGTAACTCAGTGGCTCTCTCTCTAGTTCCACTAAATAGAGAGTTGGTCATCTTTCCTCGAAGGTAAGGTTCACAAGTCGCATATGACTAATAGTCAAATAGATCTAGATATCCATTCTTCAATAACTTTTGAATCTTTCTCTTGTGGATATGACCTAGCTTACAATGTCACAGATATGCATTGTTCACCTCTTCTCGTTTCCTCTTAGACTCACTTACACTCATGATATGTGGATTTGTATCTAGCATAAATAAACCATTATGTAATGTTCCTCTCGTGATGATCTCATCATCTAATATTATTGAACAACTATTATTCTCAAAAACTAATTTATATCCACTAACTATTAAACATGAAATGAAAATAATATTTTTGATAATAGAAGGAACATAATAGCATGCATCTAATGCAATAATAGCTCTACCAGGCAAATGTAAGGTGACCTTGCCAACAACCACTACAACAACCCTTGCTCTATTACCCATCTTAAGGTCCATCTTGCCTTTGTTCAATCTCCTAGGTCATGCTAGAACCTACAACGAATTGCAGATATGATAAGCACTCCCGATATCCAATACCCATGTGTTATCATGAGATTCTGACAAATGGAGACTGATCATGAATGTACCTGAAGCTTCTCTAAGCTTCTGTTTCACCCTCTCTGCAAGGTACTCTTTGCAGTTCCCCTTCCAGTACCCATCTTTGCCGCAGTGGAAGCACTAGCCTTTGTCCTTTGTTGGGTCTTTCTTGGCAACCTTTACCTTACCCATTTTGCCCTTGCCCTTGCCCTTCTTAAGGGTCTTCTTAGTCTTCCTTTTCTTTTTGGTCTCACCAGTATAGAGAACCGACTTCTCTTTCTTGATGGTGCTCTATGCTTCTCTCAACATATTGAGGAGCTCTGGGAGGGTCACCTCAAGTTTGTTCATATTAAAATTCATTATGAACTGAGAAAAGGAATCTGGTAGGGACTAAAGCATAAGATCCATACACAAGTTATCTTCTAGAACCATTCCTAGACCTGTGAGTTTCTCAATCCACTCAATCATCTTAAGGGCATGGTTCTGAACCAGTGTCCCCTCAGTCATCCTGGTATGGAAAAGACTCTTTAATATCTCATATCGCTGAGTTCTTCCCTATTCCTTAAATAGTTTGCGGAGATGCAAGAGTATGGAATTAGCATCTATATTTTCATGTTGCCTTTGTAACTCAGTAGTCATAGAGGCCAACATATAACACTAAGCAAGAGCGGAATCATCTATTTACTTCACATAACGAGTGATCTCATCCTCGCTTGCCCCTTCATCGGGTGTAGGGATTACTGTATCAAGGATGTACGTGATTTTCTCCACCATGAGAATGATTCTCAGATTGCAAAGTCAATCTGTATAATTTGGACCAGTGAGGCGGTTAGCATCAAGTATACCACGTAAAGGATTTGAAAGTGATATTTTTCTGAAATTAAAGATGTAGTAGAAATAAATAACATGCAGACTTTACAAAAATTAAACAGTTAAGATAAGGACTTCCATCTTAATGTACTCCCACTAATTTTTTATGAGACACACAATACCCTCCGATATGTGAATCAGAGACCCCCGATGGATCTCTAGTGGGGATCGGGATCTAATCGGCATCTTAACGTAACCTCGAGGGACTCGACCAATCACGTTAAGACCGTAAAGGTAGGCAACTCTTGCCAATCATAACTCCTTATGATTCCCGTCATATCCGGCCTTCGAACCACCATGGCCTCGAGGGACTCGACCAACCATGATGTTCGGTTAAGTCATCACTATCGTTACAAGATGAGTCTGATTAGATGATATACTCTCAAGGGACTCGACCAAGCATATCATGTCCTTAGGTCACCGGTGACTTCTCTATATTGTAGATAAGATAGCGAAACGCGATATAGGTGAGTCTCGAGGGACTCGACCAACTCAACCTACACCGGGAATCGGTTCCTAGCTATAATGATGGAAGGCCATATGGGTCAATCTAATTGCCTCACGTTTACCGACTTAATATTATTAATAGAGGGGATTTTTGATTTGGTCTCCTAACATAATGTGTCACACACATGCATATTTAATATATATCTACATCGTATGCAAATATATATACATATTTAGTAGGTGTATAATCAATCACACATCACATGAGCAATCACATAAGATGATCATGGACCATATCCTAATATGATCAGGCTCGAGCCAGTGGGCCCAATCACTCATATCAAGATCTATGTGTGCTTTAGCACATCTCCATGCCCTATGATCGTCTTTCTCACTTCGTCGGTTCTGTCGGCATCTCAATGCATCTCCATACGTCGGATCGTCTATCTCGATTTCGTGGGTCTCGCTACCACTATGCCTCTTCATATAATTGCAACATAATTACAAGCATGCAAGCCCGACAATAAACGAGCAAAATAGAGGCTCGTAGGCCCCAATAATAATAATCACATGTATACACATCACATCACAGGTCCATGATAATCTGTCCACATCATACATCGTATGTATATGTTATTTTATAGGACTACTAGATAAATAATAATAATTAATTAAATATTTTAATTAATTAATATTTTTTTGAAAATGGGGATATATAAGGAATTTTTAAAATTATGGAGGGTATTTTGGTCATTCCCAAAGAGGACAAAATTAGAATTTCAAAAATTCCTAGGGGCAAAACTATCTTTTGCCCAGAAAGCCCTAATTCCTCTCCCTGCTTTACTGCAGTGTGGCCATCGCCACCCTACTGGTGGCGGCCACTACGCGGCGAGCACGTTGGTCTCTACCCATGGGAGGCTTGCCCACGGGCGATGCTACCCCTTATGGGCAAGCGCTGCCTCCCGCTGGTGCCACCCTTATGGGCGCACACCCCTGTGGGCACCGTTGTGGGCTGGTCGCCCACAGGTGGGGGCCCTTGCGGGCTCTATGCCCCGGGCGGCGATCGCCCCTACAGGCAAGGTCGCCACAATGGGCACGCGCCACCCCTGCGGGCTCTTTTGCTCACGGGGTAGCGCCCGTAGGCTGTCGTAGGTAGCGTTGCCCTAGCGAGCACCGCCCACCCTTGCGGATAGGCCGCCCTACAGGGACTACTGGTGCGGGTGGACCGGCGGCCACCTGCCTGCAAGCCCTGTGCCCGCAGCCGTAGCCGCCGCTAGTGCAGGCAGTAAGGCTACAAGTAGCCTCTTCGTCGCTATGCGAGCGTAGCAAGGGCAGCAAAAGTTGCTGCCCTTCCTCGCCTTTTGCACCCATAATTTTGGTGTCAAAAATAGATCTAAAATACAACACACGTAGTTTAAGATCCAATCTTTGCACGAACAACCTGGCTCTGATACCATTGTTGGAAAATCCTTCTGGGGAGCGACATCTCATACACAGTGGAAAAATAAAAACAAAACACCCTAGATTTCCCCATAGAAAGGTTTCGTCATCATGCGAAGATCAGTGCGTCAAAATATATCCGTGAATACTGCATGTATAAAAGAAAATACATAGGGAGATCGTATATCCCTGAATCCCTACAGATTTGTAGGAAGGATGAAGGAGGTCAAGCGTCCTCCTCTCTAGCGGTATCCACACGGTAGGGACTACGACGATGTACCTCTCTGGGGAGAGGAGAATAGGAGGTGGCCACCAAAAAGAACTCCCAACCTATAGAGCTTTGGTTCCCTCCTATTTGTAGAGGCCCCCTATAAACTCAAATGGATATTGCCCTGTTGGGTATTAGATCTCCATCTAAATTACCCAAGCCTCTTAGATTAGTGGCTCTCTACCTAATAATCTCTTATTAGCAATTATTAGATCTCATCTGAGGATCCAATAATTTAGGAGCTTAATGGATATCCAATAAGATAGGAGCTCTAGTGGATATCTCATATCCGAACCTCTACTCGTCGCAACACCTACCACATATGTGTGACCCTCTAGGCCCAATATCGAGCTGGCTATGAGTCATACTTGTCAGAACTCCTTCTAACTTAGTGAATTATTATCTCTATAATAATTCACCCAACTCATCGACTGCGAACGTATTAGGCCTCTACGTCACAGCCCCTAGATGATACAGGGGAATCCAATCCTTTGGACCTATCTGTCCTCAGTTATCATGTATCTATAGTCCCTCATCCAACTAATATCCTAGAGACCCTATACCGGGCATGGTACTGTCAAGCCCATACGATTTCTCCTCGAGTCTTGCTCTTGTCGGATTCTCCCGGAGAACCCATTCTCTCTCAATCCGAATAACCTTGGCTAAGGATTTGTTCGAGCAAGAACACATGGGATATTCCTCTCATGATACCGAGAGTGGATGATCCTCTATTGATACTCAATAGCCCTCGTAAGGTTAGCTACCACTCCTAATAACTAGTTGTAATAGATCTGAAACTTTCAAAGAGTGGAGTACTTATACAAGACATCCTTGGTGTCTCAAGTCTAAGGACCAGATACACTACTAGGACTATGGAATCACTATCTGACGTGAGGTATCAATAACCATCCAGCATTCCATAGGCGGATCAATCAGTGAACTAATTCCCCAATGAGTACCTATACTATACCCTTAGTGTCCCCACACGAGTAGCTATGAGACCAGCCACCTCCATCATATGGACAGATATATAGCACACTAGTCTATCCAGTTATCTCGATGTCCTTCTTGAGTAACCTATAACTAGGATAATTTAGGGTCTGTGTTTAAAGGTGAATCGGCCTTATTATCATATTCTCATCACGATTCGATTCCCATTGCACAGATCTAAGGACATCACAATATATGCAACACGCAAGATAAAGTGATAAAACACCTAATAATACGTAAAAAAAAGTGTATATCAAGTCACAAGTGCCATCACTCATGTGATTGGCTTGCAAGACACATATGACTAGTACTATCTATCCTTAGTTACTATGTACCTATAGTCTCTTATCCATCTAATATTCCAGAGACCATATATTGGTCATGGTGTTGTCAGGCCCATATGGTTTCCAATTGAGTTTCACTCTAATCAAATTCTCCCAGAGAACTCTTTCTCTCTCAATCCGAATGACCCTGACCAGAGATTTACCTGAGCAAGAACACATGGGATATTCCTCTCATGATACCGAGAGCAAATGATCCTCTATTGACACTCAATAGCCCTCATAAGGTTGGCTGCCACTCCCAATAACCGGTTGTACTAGATCTGAAACTTCCAAACCTATAAGTCCGGTATCAAAGAGTGGAGTACTCATACAGGACATCCTTGGTGTCTCAAGTCTAAGGACCAGATACACTACTGGGACTACAGAATCATTGTCTGACATGAGGTATCAATAACCATCCAGCACTCAATAAGTGGATCAATTAGTGAACTCATTCTCCAATGAGCATCTGCATTGTATCCTTAGTGTCCCTTCATGAGTAGCTATGAGACCAACCACCTCCATCATATGGATAGGTATACAACACACCAGTCTATCCGGTTATCTCGATGTCCCTCTCGAGTAACCTTTGATCGGGATTATTTAGTGTCTATGTTTAAAGGTGAACCAGTCTTATTATCATAATCTCATCATAATCTAATTCCCATTGCATAGATCCAAGAACATCACAATATACATATGAATAATGTGAGAAAATATCAATAATCACAAGCAAAAAGATTGACGCAGCATGTTACGGGTGCCATCACTCACGTGATTGGCTTGTAAGGCACCTATAAGTAGCAATCTCTCACTTTATCTAAAACCAATCACCTACATGTCTGATCCCCATCAGACCTCTGTGATGTTCAAAGACAATCTGAGTCAATGGCTTTGTCACTGGATCTGCAATGTTATCTTCGGATGGAACTCTTTCCACTACTATATTTCTTCGGGCCACGATCTCTATAATAAGTTGGAACCATCTCAGAACACTTCTGATGAAACTCGGGTTCTCTTATTTGAGTAATCACCCTGTAGTTGTTAAAATTTAAGGGAATCGACTCCTCATTGCTCGACATGACTCTCAAATCTATGATGAACTTCTTCATCTAGACTTCCTCCTTTGCTGTCTCTGTCGCAGCAATGTATTCCATCTCTGTGGTCGAGTCAGCAATAGTGTCTTACTTGGAACTCTTCCAGCATACTATTCCTCCATTCAGGGTGAACACATACCCTGAATTAAACTTGCTATCATCGACATCAGACTGGAAGCTCGAGTCTGTGTAGCCCTCAATCCTGAGGCTACTTTCTCCATATACTAGTAAAAGATCCTTAGTCCTATTCAAGTACTAAAGAATGCACTTTATTGCTTTCTAGTGCTCCAAGCCTGGATCTGCTTGATACCTACTCGTGACACTCAGAGCATGCACTATATCAGACCTAGTACATAGCATAATATACATGATAGACCATATCTCTAAGGCATAGGTTTCCTATATATGTTTGCCCTTTCTGGGAGCCATTGGGGATAATCTCCTAGAAAGTGATAACCTATGTCTCATCGGTATGAGACTTCTCTTGGAATTTTCTATGTCAAACCTTTTGACAATGGTGTTTATGTACCTGGACTTGGACAAGCTAAGCATCCTCTTAGATTTATCTCTATAGATCTAAATCCCTAATAAGTATGATGCTTCCCCTAAGTCCTTCATGGAGAAATATCTAGATAGCCAAGCTTTTAGCGTAGAGAGCATTTCTACATCATTCTCAATGATTAGGATGTCATCAACATACAACACCAAAAGGTGATAGTGCTCCCACTTACCTTCTTGTACACACAAGGCTCATCTTCATTCTTAATGAAGTCATAAGATCTAATCGCCTTATCAAATATTATGTTCTAACTTCGGGAAGCTTGCTTCAGTCTATAGATAGATCTAAGCAACCTGAACACCTTATCTGGACTATCTTTAGATACAAATCCCTCAAGCTATATTATATACACCTCCTCCTTGAGGTTGCCATTGAGGAACACAATCTTTATGTCCATCTACCAGATCTCATAATCAAAGTGTGCTACAATAGCAAATAGAATTCAGATGGATTTTAGCATGGCTATAGGTTAGAAGGTTTTGTCATAGTCAACACCTTAGCTTTGATGAGAATCCCTAGTCACTAGCCTTGCTTTATAGGTCTCTACCTTTCCATTTACTTCGATCTTCTTCTTGAAGATTTACTTGCAACCAATGGGTACGATACCCTTAGGTGCATCAACTAGGTTCCAAGCCTTGTTGGAGTATATGGAATTAATCTTTGAATTCATAGCTTCTTGTCACTTCCCGAAGTCTATACTCATAATAGCCTCCTCGTAGGTTTGAGGATCAATATCTTCAAAATCCTCTCTTCTATTATGTCCCACATATCTCTCAGTAGGATGGGATACTCTATTGGACCTACGTAAAGTTAGAACTTATGTGCTAGGTGCTTGAACAGATTCTGGCTATGGAATGGTGCTTGAGCTAGGTTCTCCAACCTCACTCAACTCTATCATGCTCCCACGGTCTCCACCAAGAATGTATTCCTTCTTAAGGAACACTACTCTCTTAGCTACAAAGAAGGGGTGATAGAAATAATACTCACAAGTTTTCTTGGGGTATCCCATGAACTTGCACCATTCCATCCTGGATTCTAACTTATCGGGTATGTGTCTCTTAACGTAGGCAGTAGCCTCAAATCTTAACAACCTTAAGATCGGGCTTCTCTTTCCATATCGCATATGGTGTAGACACTACCGGTTTAGTTAGAACTCTGTTCAGAAGGTAAGCTGCGGACTCTAGGGCATATTCCTAGAATGAGACAAGTAGGTCGATGAAACTTATCATGGACTACACCATGTATAACAATGTGCAACTCCTCCTTTCGGATACACCATTGAGCTAGGGTATATAAGGAGGTGTCCATTGGGACAGAATCCCATGGTCCTTGAGGAACTAGGTGAACTCTGTACTCAAGTACTCACCTCCTTGATCTGATCAAAGAGTCTTGATACTCTTTCTAGTTTGAACCTCTACTTCATTCTTATACTCCCTGAATTTCTTAAAGGCTTCGGACTTGTACTTCATCAAGTACACATGTTCATATCTAGAGAAATTGTTAATGAAAATAATGAAGTAAGAATAACCACTAATGGCCTGAGTTGACATGGGACAACGTATATCACTATGTATAAGTACCAATAACTCAGTGGCTCTCTCTCTAGTTCCACTAAATGGAGAGTTGATCATCTTTTCACAAAAGCAAGTTTCATAAGTCGCATATGACTCATAGTCAAATGGATCTAGGTATTCATCTAACAGTAGCTTTTGAATCCTTCCCTCATGGATATGATCTATCTTACAATGTCATAGGTATGCATTGTTTACCTCATCTCATTTCCTCTTGGACTTAGTTACATTCATAATATGTGGAGTAGTATCTAGTATAATCAAACCATTATACAATGTTCCTCTCATGATGATCTTATCATCCTCAATAGTTGAACAACTATTATTCTAAAAAACTACTTTATAACTATTCAATGTCAAACATAAAATAAAAATAATATTTTTGATAAAAGAGAGAACAAAATAAGATGCATCTAATGCAATAGTAGCTCCACTAGGCAGATGTAGGGTGACTTCGCCAATAACAATAGTAGCAACTCTTGCTTCATTACCCATCTTGAGATCCATCTTGCCTTTCATCAATCTCTTAGGTCCTGCTAGAATATACAACGAATTGCAGATATGATAAATACTATTGGTATCCAATACCTATGTGTTATCATATGAGTCTGACAGATAGAGACTAATCATGAATGCATATCTGAAGCTTCTGTTTCACCTTCTCTAAAATATTCTTTTTGCAGTTCCTCTTTCAATGTCCGTCTTTGCCATAGTGGAAGCACTACTTTTGTCATCTTTCGAGTCTTCTTAGCAACCTTCGCTTTACCTGATCTGCCATTGCCCTTTGCCCTTCTCAAGGGACTTTTCTATCTTCCTTTTCTTTTTGGTCTTACTAGCATAGAGAACTATGAAAAGGAATCGAGTAGGAACTGAAGCACAAGATCCACACATAGGTAATCCTCTAGGACCATTCCTAGACCTATGAGTGTCTCTATCCACTCAATCATCTTAAGGACATGGTTCTGAATCAGTGTCCTCTCAGTCATCCTAGCATGGAAGAGACTCTTCAATATCTCATATCCTTAAGTTCTTCCCTGTTCCTCAAGCAATTTGTGGAGATGCAGGAGTATAGATCTGTCATCCATCTTGTTATGTTGTCTTTATAACTCAGGAGTCATGGAGCCCAATATGTAATACTGAGCAAGAGTAGAGTCATCTACGTACTTCACGTAGTGAGTGATCTCATCCTTGCTTACCCCTTCCTTGGGCATAGACATCACTATTTCAAGGATATACGTGATTTTCTCCATCATGAGAATGATTCTCAGCTTACGGAGCCAATCTATATAGTTTTGACTAGTGAGACGATTGGCATCAATATGCTATATAGAGAGTCAAATAGTGACATTTTCAAAAATAAAGATGTAGCATAAATAAATAACATGCAGATTTTATAGAAATATAAATAATCAAGATATGGACTTCTATCTTGATGTACTCCCATTATTTTTCTAGTGAGTCATGCGACACCCTCAGCACGTGAAACGAAAATCTCCAACAGACTTCTAGTGGGGATCGAGATTCAATCAGCATCTTAGTGTAACCTCGAGGGACTCGACCAATCACACTAAGCCTAAAAGGTAGGCAACTCTTGCCAATCATAACTCCTTGTGATTCTCGTCCTGTTCGACCTCCGAACGACCATGGCCTCGAGGGACTTGACCAACCATGATGTTCGATTAAGTCATCACCATCATTACAAGATGAGTCTGATTCGATGATATACCCTCGAGAGACTCGACCAAGCATACCATATCCTCAGGTCACCGGTGACATCTCTATATCGTAGATAAGATAGCAAAATGCAATATAGGTGAGTCTCGAGGGACTCGACCTACACCGGGAATCGGTTCCTACCTATAATAATGGAGGGCCATGTAGGTCAATCTAATTGCCTCACGTTTACCGACTTAATATTATTAATAGAGGGGATTTTTGATTTGGTCTCCTAATATGATATGTCACACACATACATATTTAATATATATCTACATCACAAGCAAATATATATATATATATATATATCTAGTAGGTGTATAACTAATCATACATCACATGAGCAATCACACCAGATGATCATGGACCACATCCTAATGTAATCAAGCCCGAGTTAGTAGGCCCAATCACTCACATTAAGATCTGTGTGCCTCGGCGCATCTTCATACCCTATAATCATCCATCTCGCTTCGTCAGTTCCGTCGACATCTCAACGCATCTCCATGCGTCGGATCATCCGTCTAGACCTCGTGGGTCCCGCTATCACTTTCACGCTCCCACTGCGCCTCCTCATATAATTACAATAAATTATAAGCACACAAGCTCGATAATAAACGAGAAAAATAGAGCCTCGTAGGCCATAATAATAATAATCATATGTTCACATATCAAATCACACGATCCATGATCATTTGTCCACATCATACATCACATGTATATGTTATTATATAGGATTACTAGATAAATAATAATAGTTAATTAAACATTTTAATTAACTAAAAATTTTCTGAAATCAGGGACATAAAGGAAATTTTTTAAATTATGAAGAGCATTTTGGTCATTCGGTAAGAAGAGATAAAATTAGAATTTTAAAAATTCTCAAGGGCAAAACTATCTTTTCCTCGAAAACCCTAATCCCTCTTTCCTCTACTGCCTGCGTTATGGCTGCCGTCACCCCGCCGATGGCGGCACTACGAGTAAGAGCCGCCTCGCTGTGTGGGCTCGCTCGCCGGCGGTGTCGCATGAGTGGGGCTGCATGGGCGGCGCTACCTCGCAAGCGGTTAGCTGTGGGGCAACGACGACAGGTGCCGCCCTTGCCCGTGGGGGGCACCGCCAGCAGGTGCCGCTGCGGATAGTAGCCTTCCCTGCACGCGATTGCGGCGACTCGCCTGCGAGCGGTGTGACCGCGGGTGGGTGCCCCTACGGTGGCTCGTTGGTGGATGACGCCGCCGTTGCGGCGAGGCCGCCTCTTGCGGGCGACGCTAACCCTTGCGGGCAGGTTGCCCACAAGCAGCACTGCCACCGCGGGCACCGGTCACCGCAGGCGCCAGCCACCCTTACGGGCAGGCCACCCGCAGCACCTACCCCTTGCACCCACAGGCCGTCAGTTATTGGCTACCGCTTCCACATAGGCGAGCAGCTACTGCCTGCAAGCAGGCCGCTGGCCGACGATGGCTGGCTGCATGCAAATAGTAGCCAAGGCTACCATCAGCAAGGGCAGCAATAGTTGCTATCCTTTTCCACTTTTGCGTCAACGATTTTGATGTCAAAACACAACACACGCAGTTAAAATCTGATCTTCTCACGAACAACCTGGCTTTGATACCACTGTTGGAAAATCCAAGGGGGCGACATCTCATGCGTAGTAGAAGAATAGAAAACAAAACCCCCTAGATTTCCATGAAAGGTTCCATCGTCGTGCAAAGATTGATGCATCAAAACAAATATGTGGATCTGAAAATTGCGTGTGTAAGAAAGGAATGATAGTACCTAGGGAGATCATATATCCTTAAGATTCCTACAGATTCGTGGGGAGGATGAAGGAGATCAAGCATCCTCCTCTCTAGCGGTATCCATACGGTAGGGACTACGACGATGCTCCTCTTTGGAGAGAGGAGAACAGGAGGTGGCTATGAAAAGAATCCCAACCTATGGGCCTTTGGTTCTCTCCTATTTATAGAGATCCCTTGTCAACCCTAATGGATCCAGCCCTATTGGGTATTAGAACTCTATTCAATTAACCAAGCCTCTTAGATTAATGGGTCTCTACCCAATAATCTAGCTCTTATTGGATCTCATCCATGGGATCCAATAATATAGGGGCTTATTGGATATCCAATAAGATAGGGGCTCCGATGAATATCTCATATCCGAACCTCTACTCGTCGCAATACCTTCCATATGTGTGTGACCCTCTAGGCCCAATATTGAGCAGGCCATGAGTCATACCTATCAGAACTCCTTCTGACTTAGTGAATTATTATCTCTATAATAATTCACTCGACTCATCGACACGAACGTACTAGGCAACTACGCCGTAGTCCCTAAACGATACAAGGGAATCAAATCCTTTGGACCTATCTGTCCTCAGTTACTATGTGCCTATAGTCCCTCATCCATCGAATATCCTAGAGACTATATATTGGTCATGGTGCTGTCAAGCCCATATGGTTTTCAATCGAGTCTCGCTCTAATTGGATTCTCCCGGAGAACTCTTTCTCTCTCAATCCGAATGACCCTGGCTAGGAATTTTCCTAACCAAGAACACATGGGATATTCCTCTCATGATACCGAGAGCGGATGATTTTTTATTGATACTCAATAGCCCTTGTAAGGTTGGCTGCCACTCCCAATAACCGACTGTATTAGATCTGAAACTTCCAAACCTATAAGTCCGGTATCAAAGAGTGGAGTACTCATATAGGACATCCTTAGTATCACAAGTCTAAGGACCAGATATACTACTAGGACTACAGAATCGCTATCTGACGTGAGGTATCAATAATCATCCATTACTCCGTAAGCAGATCAATCAGTGAACTCATTCTACAATGAGCACTTGTACTGTATCCTTAGTGTCCCTACACGAGTAGCTATGAGACCAGCCACCTCTATCATATGGACGGGTATACAATACACCAGTCTATCCAGTTATATTGATGTCCCTCTCGAGTAACCTATAACCAGAATTATTTAGAGTTTGTGTTTAAAGGTAAATCGGTCTCATTATCATGATCTCATCATGATCCGATTCCCATTGCATAGATCCAAGGACATCACAATATACATATGAATAATGTGAGAAAATACCAATAATCATAAGTAAAAAGATTGATGCAACGTGTTACAGGCACCATCACTAACATGATTAGCTTATAGGGCACCTATAACTAGCATGGCGTACTCTTAAAATCACTCATGAAGGCATTAGCCGAGTGAAAGACTCCAAAATCAATCTCTTGGTGCATTCTTATGAATTGTTTCGGATGAAACCAAGTGAGTCCATCAGAGACATGTACACTAATTTCACGGATATCGTCAATGGACTCAAAGCACTTAGTAAAGGTTTTTCTAATTTCAAACTTGTAGCTAAAATCTTAAGATCTCTTCCAAAGAGTTGGGATCCAAAAGTTACGACCATTCAAGAGGCCAAGGACCTTAAAACTTTTCCTCTCGAAGAACTTATTGGGTATTTAATGACTTATGAAATGACATGTCATGCTCATGATGAGCTAGAGAACCCCCTTCCAAAGAATAGGAAGGATATGACATTAAGAACACAAGAAGACTACTTGAAAGAATCTTAAAGTGATAAGGACCTTGATGATGAACTTGCACTTAACTCAAAAATTCAAAACATTTATAAGAAAGAATAAATTTAAAAATGACACTAAAAACAAACTTGAACCCAAAAATGACCAAGTTATATATTACGAATACAAGAAGCCTAGGCACTTCAAAAGTGAATGCCCTCAAGCCAAGAAGAAGCAACCAAAGAGGAAGAAAGCTCTAAAGACGACATGGGATGACTCAGGTGGTTTCGAATTTGAAAAAGCAAGCAACAAAGAGGAGGCCAACTTCGTATTGATGGCTTTCGGAGAAGAGGTATGTGAATTAATTAATGAAGATTTATCTTTCGATGAACTTTCAATTGCTTTCCATGAATTATTTGATGAATGTAGAGCTATTAGTAAAAAGTTCAATTTATTAAAAAAGGAGCATGCTTTATTACTAGATAAGCTTGATAGTCTTAAACTTGATACTCTCTCTTTACTCCCATGCTCTAAGTGTGAACACTTAAAGGTAATAAAAAATAAGAACTTATTACTTAAAGAGACCCTAAACAAGTTTAAGGTCTGTAGCAAGGGCTTGGACATGATCCTTGCAAATAAGGGTCACGTCAAAAAAAGGAGTGGTATTCAATTTATGAGTGGATCTCACCAAACTCCAACCACCTTCATTAAAAGACCCACACTACATGTATCATCTTATTTGAAATATAATTTTTATTATAAATCTGGACATATTGCTTACAAATGTCTGTATAAGATACTTAGCCCACAAAGGTTAATATGGGTTCCTAAAGGAATAAAAAGGAAACTCAATGAACAATGATACATTTAGTAGATCAATTTTTTAGGCACCCAAGTTCAAATGAGTACCTAAAAACCAACCTCTTTTGTAGAAACATTCACCCACACAAGCTAGGAGTAAGAGATGATACCTTGATAGTAGATGCTCAAGGCACATGACCGGAGATCCATCTTAATTTTCTAAGCTCACTAGCTAAGATGAAGGGTATGTCACCTTCGGAGACAACAACAAGGGTAAAATCATTGGCAAGGGAGCTATAGATAACAAATCAAGTTTTTTTAATTAATAATGTGTTATTGGTAGATGGTTTAAAGCATAATATTTTGAGCATTAATCAATTATGTGATAAGGGATATATTATGAAATTTGAATCTAATGCTTGCATCATTGAAAAACCACACAACAACACATCTATGATTGCACTAAAACAAAATAATGTCTACACCATAAATATTAATGATCTTAATAATGAAATGTATTTTTCAATTTTGAATGATGATGCTTGGCTTTGGCATAGGAGATTAGGTCCTGTGAGCATGAAACTAATCACTCAAATCACATCTAAAGGACATGTAAGAGGTATTCCCAATGTTAAGTTCATTAAAGGCAAAGTATGTGATTAATGTCAACTAGAAAATCAAATAAAAACTAGCTTCAAACCAAAGAATCAAATAAGCACCTCTAGACCATTACAATTTATCCATATAAATTTATTTAGACCAATTAACATAATAAGTCTAGGAGATAGCAAATATGCATTTGTCATTGTAGATGACTATAGTAGATACACTTGGACCTATTTCTTAGCTCATAAAAGTGATTATTTTAAATATTTTTTTAAATTTTGTAAACTTGTTCAAAACGAAAAGGGTTTCATGATTTCATCAATTTGGAGTGATCATGGTGGTGAATTCCAAAACCATGACTTCCAAAATTTTTGTGAATCTAATGGATATAACCATAACTTTTCTACTCCGAGGAATCCTCAACAAAATGGAGTAGTAGAAAGAAAGAATAGAAATTTACAAGAAATGGCAAGAACCATGTTAAATGAACATAGCTTACCCAAATACTTTTGGGCCGAAGCCGTTAATACAACTTGCTATGTCATGAATAGGATTCTAATAAGACCATCTCTATCCAAAACCACTTATGAATTATGGAATAACAAAAAACCAAATGTTTCTTATTTTAAAGTTTTCGATTACAAATGTTTTATATTGAATGAAAAGGATGCCTTAGGAAAATTCGATGCTAAATTTGATGAAGGCATATTTCTTGGTTACTCTTCCGTTTCTAAAACCTTTCATGTTTTTAACAAAAGAACCTTGGTTATAGAAGAGTCTATTCATGTAGTTTTTTATAAATTTTTTAAATTTAAGAAAAATAATTTTGATGATGATCTTGGTTTTAATGGTTTGAATTTGAATGAACCCTCTCCTTAAAATAGCAACTTGGATGCATCTTCTTCCCAAATTTCCTTACATAAAGAATGAAAGTACGTAGATGCTCATCTAAAAGAGTTAATTATAGGAGACACATCAAAAGGGGTTCAAACTCATTCATCTTTTAAGAATTTTTTTACCAATGCTACGTTCTTTTCTCAAATTGAACCTAAGTACATTGACGAAGCCTTAAAAATGATTCTTGGGTTATCGCAATGCAAGAGGAATTGAACCAATTTGAGAGGAATGAGGTGTGGAAACTTGTTCCTAGACCAAGTGACCATTTAGTTATAGGTACTAAATGGGTATTTAGAAATAAGCAAGATGAATTTGGTATCATGGTTAGAAATAAGACTAGATTAGTAGCCAAAGGTTTCAACCAAAAAGAAGGTATCGATTACGAAGAGACCTTCGCTCCTATGGCAAGATTAGAAGTCATTAGAATGCTCCTTGCTTATGCTAGTAGTAATAATTTTAAATTATTTCAAATGGATGTCAAAAGTGCTTTCTTAAATGGTTTTATTTTCAAAGAAGTGTTTGTTAAACAACCACCTGGTTTTAAAAACTCTCTTTTTCCTAATCATGTATTTAAATTGACTGAGGCTCTCTATGGGTTAAAACAAGCCCCAAGGGCTTAGTATAAGAGGCTTAGTTGTTTTCTTATTTCAAATAATTTCACTAAAAGCAAGGTTGATACTATATTTTTTATTAAATATTTTAAAAATAATTTTCTTATTGTTCAAATTTATGTTGATGATATTATCTTTGGTTTGACAAACGAATCGTTATGTGAATCATTTGCCAAGTGTATGAGCCAAGAGTTTGAAATGAGTCTAATGGATGAACTAACCTTCCTTTTAGGATTACAAATTAAACAATTTAGTGATGGTATATTTCTAAGTCAAACCAAATATGCTTTAGAATTGTTAAAACAGTTTAATATGGATCATTCAAAAGCCATCAATACTCCTATGAGTACCTCCACTAAGTTAGACATGGATGAAAGTGAAAAAAGTTTTGATCAAAAAATATATAGGAGAATGATAGGTAGTTTACTTTACCTCACCGCAACTAGACCGGATATCATATTTAGTACAAGACTTTGTGCTAGATTTCAAACTAATCCTATGTTATCTCATCTTAAAGTCGTTAAAAAAATTCTTAGATATCTTAAAGGAACTCCTAATCTAGGATTATGATATTCAAAATCTGATAACTTTGATTTAATAGTTTATGTGGATGTTGATTTTGGCGGATGTAGAATAAGTAGAAAAAGCACATCCAGAACATGTAAATTTTTAAGACATGCACTTGTTTCTTGGTATTCCAAGAAACAAAACTCGGTTGCACTATCTACGATCGAAGTCAAATACATAGTCACAAGTGCATGTTGTGCACAAGTTATTTGGATGAAAAATACATTAAAAGATTATAAAATTTATTTTAAAAATATTTTCATAAAATGTGATAACACAAGTGCTATATGTTTAACTTAAAACCCCATTCAACACTCTAGAACTAAATATATTGATATTAGGTATCACTTTATACGAGATCACATTAATAATTATGATGTAATCTTAGAGTTTATTGACACGAAACATCAATTAGCTGATATTTTTATAAAACCTTTGAATGAGGAATAATTTAATTTTATTAGAAGAGAATTAGGCATGTTAAATCTTCCTAATGCATGAATTTCTCTTATACATTTTTTTTTATTTCTCGATCTTCAAAACTTGAGTTTTCTTTTTAAATCGAGATCATTACTTATGATTCCTTCCTCTTTCACAATTTACAAAAGAAGATTTACCAAAATGGTTCATGATATTTTGAATTTATGACTTGATCTTTTATCTTTCATGTCATGATCATTTCCTTCATATTTATCCGTTCGTGATATAAATTTTTGTACCATGAACTCTTCTCCTCTTCTTTATTTCTTGTTTAATGGCAAAATGGAGAAAGAAACCTGATAGCATCTCAAGAAAAGCAAAAATGCTAGCTTGCACATCTCAAGAGATCCAAAAGGGCTTGTACATCTAAAGAAAAGTGCTAGCTTGGCTATTTCAAGAAGTAGAAATTTTTTGTGTAACTTCCAATCTCTAAAATAAAATTTGCTAAAGTACTATCTTGCATATTTCAAAATTCACTTGTGAACTTTTCTCCTTTTTGTTGATGACAAAGGGGGAGAAGTAAGTAATGATGAATGATTGAAAATCTTAATATTTTGGTATCATATATGTTATACCTAAAGTGGTGTTGATTTGTTGTAATTGTGCATATTGTACTTTGATGATTTGAAATTATGATGCACGATGTATGAAATCTTGATATAATATGTTATATATGATCAAAATTATTTCACTTAAATTCAAAGGTTATTATTTCTTTTGAATTCAAGTTTACCTTATTTCGATATGGCATATAGATAGGGGGAGTTAAGTTTAACTCCATCAATTGGTTATCATCATCAAAAAGGGAGAGATTGTTGAATCTCAAATTTTGATGATGAAATCAATTGATAAGTTTGTTATCTAATCTATGCTTTCAGATAAGTGATGCAGGACTAACCTTGATCAAAAGAGACAAAACAATTAAAGCAAGAAGAATCAAGTGTTGGGCCAGAGTCAAAGTTCGAGCATCGGGTCGGAAGAATCAGACAATGCACCGAGAACGAATATTGTAGGAGTCAACATGTCGGTGGATCGAGCACTACATCGAAGTTTCGGACGATGCATTGGAAGTTCACCAGAAGATCACTGGAAGGTCACCCAAAGTTCACCGAGAGAACCAATGACATGCCTGATAACTTAGATTCATAGCTTGTAGTTATTTATGTCTTAATGGTCGAAGGTTAGGTCAAAATTGAGTTGGCTTTGGGTGAAATCATATCAACTCAATTAGGGGCCAATTGGGCCTAAATTGGGACTGATTTGAGCTCATTAAGAGGCCCATTCAGTAGCTCAAATGTTGCTGTAGGCAATGGCACCGCCAAACTGGCAGTAGAACCGCCTATGAACTGGAAAGTGAAAAAGCATACTTTTCCAAGCTGCCAGTGGTGGTACTGCTCCAGGCTAGCGGTAGCACTACCAGAACCTCTGTTTTCGAGGTTTTGCGGGTAGTGGCACCGCCCAATACAGGCGGTAGTACAGCCCGTACCCGGAAGACCTGAAAATTTAAATTTTGGCTTTGTTTTTGAAGCCATTTGGGGCTTATAAATACCCCACTCATCCCTGCAAAGATTATACAAGAAAAAGTAAGCTAAAACTCTAGTGAATGAAGTTGTAATCTTGAAAAAGTCTTGAGTGTTCCCTCCCTCCTCTTGAAAAGTTTAGAAGTTTGTCTAAGGGAGGTGTGAGACTTGTAGAGATTATCTCCTAAACCTTTGAAAAGGAGAAAGAGTTGTAGAAGGATGGTTGATCTTCACCCATTGAAAGAAGATCATTAGTGAAAGTCGGTGACCTCAATGGAGGAGGAATCGGGAGTGGTTGTAGAGATTATCTCCTAAACCTTTGAAAAGGAGAAAGAGTTGTAGAAGGATGGTTGATCTTCACCCATTGAAAGAAGATCATTAGTGAAAGCCGGTGGCCTCAATGGAGGAGGAATCGGGAGTGGACGTAAGTCGGATGACCGAACCACTATAAGATCGGTTTACGTTTCTTTTCTTGCAATTTACATTTCTATAAATCCTTTACCTTATTGCAATCACTCGAATCCTTCTCTTTTATTTATGAATCTCTTTAAGTTAGAACGCAATCAAAATTAGTTTTCATCGAAATGTGATTATTCTCAAATGAAGTTTTTCGAAATTGTACAAATCAACATTTTTAACCGCTGCACTAATTCACCCCCCCCCCTCTTAGTGCCACTCTAGATCCTAACACTACCATCACATTGGGCAATACTATTACCATAACAAGGCCACGAATTATGGCTTTGGTGGTATCACCATCCGCCTAGGTGGTATTACTGTCAACATGGGCGATACTACCACTTGAAAATGGGCGGTACTACCACTTGAAATATCAAAAAGCATAAATAGTGCTTTTTGGTTGACTTAAGTGGTTTCACTGCTTGGGCCTAGTTTAGGCCACTGATTTGGCCTTCTAACATGCCCAATTCAGCCCCAATTCAAGCCCAATGAGTTACTAGGCAAGTTGGTATAGTTACGGCCCATTACTAACTCAGTTTGGCTAGAAAGATCTTGATCAAAACTTTAACAATCAAACTATTGGGAAATCTAAGAGGGTGACATCTCATGCACAGCGGAAGAACAGAAAACAAAACCCCCTAGATTTCCACAAAAGGTTCCATCGCCGTGCGAAGATTGGTGCTTCAAAACAAATCCGTGAATCCAAAAATTGCATGTGTAAAAAGAACGATAGTATCTAGGGAGATCGTATATCCCTAAGATTCTTGCAGATCTATGGGACTAGATGAAGGAGGTCAAGTGTCATCCTCTCTAGCGGTATCCACATGGCAAGAACTACGACGATGCTCCTCTCTAGGGAGAAGAGAACAAGATGTGACCACCAAGAAGAACCCCTAGCCTATGGAGCTTTGGTTCTCTCCTATTTATAGAAGTCTCTTGTAAAACCTAATGGATCCTGCCCTGTTGGGTATTGGATCTAGATCAAATTACCCAAGCCTCTTAGATTAATGGGTCTCTACCCAATAATCTAGCTCTAATTGGATCTCATTCATGGGATCCAATAATACAGGGGCTTATTAGATATTCAATAAGATAGGGGCTCCAGCGGATATCTCATATACGAACCTCTACTTGTCGCCACATCTATCATATGTGTGTGACCCTCTAAGCCCAATATCAAGCTGGCCGTGAGTCATACCTATCAGAACTCCTTCTGACTTAGTGAATTATTATCTCTATAACAATTCACTTGACTTATCGACTGCGGACGTACTAGGCCACTACGCTGCAGTCCCTAGACGATACATGGGAATCCAATCCTTTGGACCTATCTGTCCTCAATTACCATATACCTATAGTCCCTTATCCATTTAATATCCCAGAGACCATATATTGGGCATGGTGTTATCAGGCTCATACGGTTTCCAATTGAGTCTTGCTCTAATCGGATTCTCCTATAGAACTCTTTCTCTCTCAATCCGAATGACCCTAGCTAGGGATTTGCCTAAGCAAGAACATATGGGATATTCCTCTCATGATACCGAGAGCGGATGATCCTCTATTGACACTCAATAGCCATCGTAAGGTTGGTTGCTACTCCCAATAACCGATTGTATTAGATATAGAACTTCCAAACCTATAAGTCCTGTATCAAAGAGTGGAGTACTTATACAGGACTTCCTTGGTGTCTCAAGTCTAAGGATCAGATATACTATTGGGACTATGGAATTGCTGTCTGACATGAGGTATCAATAACCATCCAGCATTCCGTAAGCGGATCAATCAGTGAACTCATTCTCTAATGAGCACCTGCATTGTATCCTTAGTGTCCCCACATGAGTTGCTATGAGACCGATCACCTCCATCATATAGACGGGTATACAGTATACCAGTATGTCCGGTTATCTCGATGTCCCTCTTGAGTAATCTATGATCGGAATTATTTAGGGTCTGTGTTTAAAGGTGAATCGGTCTCATTATTATGATCTCATCATGATCTGATTCTCATTGCATAGATTCAAGGATATCATAATATACATCCAGATAATGTGAAAAAATATCAATAATCATAAGTGAAGAGATTGATGTAGCATGTTACAGGTGCCATTACTCACGTGATTGGCTTGTAGGGCACCTTTAACTAACACAAACCACATATTTGACATAATTATGAGACTTTCAGCATATTTTATGCTATTCTGGTATATCATCTGATCTTTTAATACTTCATTCGAATCTCTAGTATATTATCCTTTCTTTCAGCATATAGCCTAATCTATTGGTATAATGACTTTTCTACAACATCTGATCTTTTGATGTAATACTCGATCCTTCTAGCATGATACATAAACCTGTAGCACAAAATCCAATCTTCGATATATTGATCAATCCTCCAGCTCGACATCTAATTTTCGACATAGTACTTTTCTCGGCACAATGTATGATTCTCTTGCTTCAATAGTTTACCCTTTAATAGTTCGAGTCCATGATCAAAGAACTTCCTACATCACTTATCTTAAAAGCATATCAGTCTATATATTGATCAATTGATTTCATTATTAAAATCTAAGATTAAATAATCTCTTTCTTTTTTATGATGATAATTAATTAATGATGAGATTTTAATAAGACTCCCCTATCTATTTGTTGTTTTAAAATATTATGATAAACTTGAACTCAAATGATCATATATATTTTTAAATACATACACTAAATTCAAGTTGAAAGAAATGATCTTGTTGATATTATGATTCAATCATTCAAGCCCAAAAAATCAATGTTCAATTAAGTTTCAAATTTCAATAATTATCTATAATATCAATCAAAATATAACTATAAGTTATCCATTTGTATAAAAAAAAATCATAAGACATTATAATTCTTCACATTCATGCATGAGTTATCACTTCCTCTTGGTTAAGAAAAAATATGCTTCTCCCCCTTTATTGATAAGAAAATATGAGTTACTATTTCTTTTTATTATTAGAAAAAAGAAGAGAGTGATCTCATGGTACCATAGTACTACTTCTCCCCTTTTTGTATCAATGTTTTAATTATGTAAAAATAAAAATTACTTTGATATTATTACACATGAAGGATCTCAATTTTATGTCATTGAAGATAAGTTTAAATTATAGACATCAAGAGGTCAATTAATAATGAGATCTTAACAAGACTCTCCTATCTATATGTCATCTTAAAATGTGATGAACTTGAATTCATGATAATACTTTTTTAATGGTAGTCTTGAATTCAAGTTAAGTCAAATTCGATCTTGTTGATATTATCATTGCAAGCCCAAATATTCAATCAAGTTTTAAATTTTAAAAAATAATTTATAAAAGTTAAGTATGAGTCACTACTAATAAAAAGTTATAAAAACATTATAAGTCCCCCTTGCACAACACATAAGCTAGGTATGAATCGCTACTTCCCCTGCTTTGTCATTAAAAAAATATGAATTGCTTCTCCTTTATCATCAACAAAATGGAGTATACAAATTATAAATACAAAAGAGTTAAAATAAATCTCAAGTTATAAATATCGAAAGATCATGATTTATTTTGAATAAATTATCTTTTTAGTCATTAGCAAAACAGAAAGAATCATAGGAGATAAAATAATAAAAGGTATTGATTCATACCAAAAAAATCTCAAGTTGTGAATACCAAAAGATTATGATTCATTTGGAGAAATCTTCTATTTAGTCATTAGCTAAAAAAAAGAATCATAGAAGATCAAATAGTAAAACATCTTGATTTATTCAAAATAAATCTTAAGTCATAAATATCAAAACATTATGATTCATTTGAATAAATATCCTTCTTATTCATTAACAAAAAAAATGAATCATAGATGATCAAATAGTAAAAGAACATGGTTCATACAAAAGAAATCTCAACTCATGAATATCGAAAGTTCATGATTCATTTGGATAAATCTCCTTCTTAGTCATTAGCAAAAAGAAAAAATCATATGATATCAAATAGTAAAATATCTTAATTTATACAAAAATTATTAAGTTATGAGTACCAAAAGATCATGATTTATTTGGATAAATCTCCTTCTTAGTCATTAGCAAAAGAAATAATTATAGGAGATCAAATAGTAAAATGTATTGATTCAAAATAAATCTTAAGTCTTGAACACTAAGAAGTCAAGTGAAAGATCATGATTCGTTTAGATAAATATCTTATTTAGTAAAAAAAATCATATGAGAATAAATAGTAAAAAAT
Source organism: Musa beccarii (assembly GCA_024322285.1). Lineage (NCBI taxonomy): Eukaryota > Viridiplantae > Streptophyta > Magnoliopsida > Zingiberales > Musaceae > Musa > Musa beccarii. The sequence continues at coordinate 45,775,495 of CM044394.1, forward strand.
CTTTAATCATGCATTTGAAAGATTTAACGTGTCTAATTCTCTTCTAATAAAATTCAATTATTCCTCACTTAGTGGTTTAATAAAAATATTTGTTAACTGATATTTCATGTTAATGAAATATAAAGATGCATTATTATTACTAATATGATCCCTAATAAAATGATGTCTAATATCAATATGCTTAGTCATAAAGTGTTGAATAGGATTATTTATCAAACAAGTTGTGCTAGTATTATCATATTTTATAAGAATATTTTTCAAATAAAGTCCATAACCTTCTAAAGTATTCATCATCCAAATTACTTATAGATAGCATGCACTTGGCGCAATATATTTAGCTTCGATTGTAGATACTACGATAGAGTTTTACTTCTTGGAAGACCAAGAAACAATTACATGACCTAGGAGCTGATAAGTTATAGAGATACTTTTTCTATCTATTTTATATCCTATAAAGTCACCATCAACATAAATAATCAAATCAAAATATTTAGATTTAAGATACTATAATCCTATATTAAGATTTTTTTTAGGTATCTAAAAATTCTTTTAACTACTTTAGAATGAGATTATTTAGGATTGCACTAGAATCTGGTACAAAGCCCAACACTAAATATTATATCAGGTCTAGTTATAGTAAGATATAATAAATTACTTATCATATCTCTATAAGTCTTTTAATCAAAGTATTCTCCTTCCTTGTCTATATCTAATTTAATGAAAATACTCATCGGTATATTAATAGTCTTAGCACTATCTATATGAAATTGTTTTAATAGATCCAAAGTATACTTTGTTTGATTAATAAAAATTTCATCATTTAGTTGCTTAATTTATAATCCTAAGAAAAATATTAATTTATCCATCAAACTCATTTCAAATTCTTATTTGAAATTTAAATTAATACTATATCCCTTATCACAAAGTTGGCTAATGCTTATTAAGTCATATTTCAAGCCATCTACTAAAAGCACATCTTTAATTAAAAGATTCGATTTGTTACTATTGAATATCAGATTTTGATGATGAAATCAATTGATAAATTATTGATCTAATCCATATGTTGAGAAGAGTGTTGTAGGATTAACTATGATAATAAGTAAGGCATAAAGCAAATGTTGTGCTGGATTCAAAGATCGAATGATTCGTCGAGAGTCTAAGAGTTTGTCGAGAGTTCGCCGAGAAGTTCGTCAAGAGTTCACCGGAGCTCACCGAGAAGCTCATTGGAGTTTATTGAAAAGATCATCGAGAGTTCAAGAGCTTGCTGAGAGTCCGTTGGAAGATCGTCAGAAGCTTGTTAAGATTTCACCGAAAGAACATTTGACATACCAGACTTAATTTGCTTTGTTAATATTTTAATTATCATATTTAGGACTTAGTTTGAGTTATGATTTAAGGTAATCTCACTAACTCAATTAGGGGTCAATTAGGCCTGAATCATAACTGGTTTAGGTCAGACTGATAGCCCAAACAGTAACCTGGAATCTGTTTGGCGGTGGCACCGCTAGGATATTGAATCTTGGATTTTAATGAAGAAACCAATTGATAAATTATTGATCTAATCTATATGTTAAGAAAAGTATTGCAAGATTAACTACTATAATGAATAAGGCATAAAGTAGATGTAGTGTTGAAGTTAAGGATCGGATGATTCGTTGGGAGTCCGAGAGTTTATCGGGAGTACACCAAGAAGTTCATCGAGAGTGTTGCCGGAGTTTGCCGAGAAGTTTGTCAGGAGCTCACCAAAATGTTCATTAAGAGTTTGCTAAGAAGTTCATCAGAAGTTCGTTAGAGCTCACCGAGAAGTTTGTCAAGAGCTTGCCAAAGAAGCCCATCGGAGTTTGCCGAGAAGATCATCAAGAATTCAAGAGCTTGCTGGGAGTCCATTGGAAGATCGCTGAGAGTCCATCGGAAGTCCGCCAAAAGATCGCCAGAAGATCGCTAGTAGCTTATCGAATGAACTTTTGACTTACGAAGTTTAATTTGCTTAGTTAATGTCTTAATTATCATAGTTAGGGTGTAATTTGAGTTAAGATCGGGAGGTAATCCCACTAACTCAATTAGGGGCCAATTGGGCCCGAAATCGGACTAGTTTGGGCTAGATTGTTGGCCCAAACAGTATCGTAAATCCTATCTAGTGGTGGCATTGTCAGAATTGGGTGGTGGAATCGCCCAAGGCTTAGTCTCCTAGGAGGTCTGGGTGATGGTGCCACCTAAATTAGGCAATGGTACCGTTGGCAGTTATTAACTATCAGGTAGTGGTACCACCCAGGTAGGTGGTGGTATCGCCCAGGTCTAGTAGCCAGGACTCTATCTAGCGATAGTATTACCAGACTGGGCAGTGGTACTGTCCAGTATCAGAGAGCACAGGCGGTAGTATTGCTAGTACCTTGAAAATCCGGGATAAGGCCTTTTTTAGCTCTATTTTTTAAGCCAATTTAGACATATAAATACCCTACACTTCTTTTTTTGTGAGACACAGAAAAGTGAATAAAAACACTGAGATTATAGTGAAATCATTATTGTAATTTTGAGAGTTTACCTCCACCAATTCTAACTTAGATTTCTATATAAGCATCGGTGAGCGAATTGTAAAAAGGTTGACTCTTGAACTTGTTAAAAGGAGAAGAGATCTGTAAAGGAGTGATTGATCTTCGCCCATTGAAGGAAGATCAATAGTGGAAGCCGATGACCTCGACGGAGGTGGAATCGAGAGTGGGCATAGGTCGGATGATCGAACCACTATAAATCGGTGTGTTCTTTCCTTGTTATGTATTTTCATTACTTAGCTGCATTCTACATTTACTTCAATGCAACATCTTCTTGATATGGTTTCCTCGCTTATTTTTTTTTATCAACTCGAGAAGATTTTGAATTGTAAACATCGTTTTTATCGTTGCACTAATTCACCCCCTCCCCCCTCTCTTAGTGTCATATTGATCCTAACAATTAGTATCAGAGTGAGATCACTCTCGATTTAGTTCAAAACCCAAGAGAGATGGCTTTTGCTGACAATCAAGAGGGTCATTTTATCATATATCCTCTCATGTTCAATGGGACGGATTACTCGTATTGGAAAACTAGAATGAGAGTTTTCTTGATTTCTATGGATTTTGAGTTATGAAATATCATTGAAAATGGATTTCATAAGTCTTTTCTTCCAATGAACAATTGGAATGATTTGGAAAAGAATACCTTCTCTTTGAATGCCTTGTTTTGTACTTTGAATAAGAATGAATTCAATCAAATTTCTATTTGTGAAATACCTTATGACATTTGGTATACATCTGAAATCACACACGAAGGCACAAGTAGGGTTAAGAAGTCAAAAATCAATCTTTTGGTTTATAGTTATGAATTTAAGCGAGACCATTGAAGATATGTACACCTGGTTTATGGATGTCATCAATGGTCTAAAAGCACTTGGTAAAAGATTTTCTAATTTTGAACTTGTCAATAAGATATTAAGATCTAAATAGTTAGGATCCAAAGGTAATAGCTATTCAAGAAGTTAAGGACTTGAATAACTTTTCGCTCAAAGAACTTATCGGGTCTTTGATGACATATGAAATGACTTGTAATGTATATGAAGAACTTGAGAACAACATTCCAAAGAATAGAAAGGATTTAGCACTTAGAACTCAAGAAGACGACTTGAGAGAATGCTCAACTGATGATAATGATGATGATGACTTGACACTTCTAACAAGAAATTTAAAAAATTTATAAAAAAAAATAAAACTAAACATAACACTAAAAATAAAAATAAACTCAAAAAGGACTAGATAATTTGCTACAAATGCAAGCTGTGGCACTTCAAAGTGAATGTCCCCAAGTGAAGAAGAAGTAACCAAAGAAGAAGAAAGTACTCAAAGCTACTTGGGATGATTTAAGAGCTTCTGAAGATGAGGAGCAAACCAATAAGGAAGTTGCAAACTATGTGTTAATTGTTGAATCTCGGATTTTGATAATGTAGTCAATTGATGGGTTATTTGATCTAATCCATATTATTGAGATAAGTGTATAGGATTAACTATGATAGCTTAAAAACATAAAACAAATTACCAGAGTCAAGTTGTTGGGAGTTCGAGAATCCACCGAAAGTCCGAAGGATCATTGGAAGTGCTGTCGGAACCAATTGAGAAAGAATCAGGGACTTGCTGAATGTTTTAGAAGTTTGCCGAAAAGATCGTCGGAGATTTACGGAGCTCACCGAGAAGGTTCGGAAGCTTGCCAAAGACTCGTCGAACTCGGCACAGAGTCCGGGAGCCTGCTGGGAGTCTGTCGAAAGAAATCCAAGGGAGTGTCGGATGTTTGCCGGAAGTTCACCAGAAAGCTCACCGGAAGAAGACTTGACGTTGCCATTTTCAAATTGCTTGGAATTATGTTTCAATTTCATAGTTAGCATGTAATTAGGGTAAGTATTAGGTAATAATCCTGTTTAACCCTAGTAGGGGCCAACTAGGTCTTATTTGGGCTGATTTGGGCTGAAGTTAAGACCCATTTAACCTTGCAGGAACAGTCTGGTGGTGGCACCACCCCGGGAATAACTTCTCAAGTGGTCTGGGTAGTGGTACCACCCCAGGTCAGCGGTGGTATCACTGACTTTAATGCCTGGCAGGCAGTGGTACCGCCAGACCACAGAGCCCGAGGACTCTGTCAGGCGGTGGTACCGCTAGTGCCAGGCGATAGTACTGGCAGTACCCGGTAAACCTGGGATGGGACACTTTTTGGCTCCATATTTAAAAGCCAAATTGAGTCTATAAATACCCCTCTTTTCTCAACTGAGAAAACACTTTTTGAGAAGTTAAAAACTAAGTCAAAGCTATAGCAAAGTCTTGTTTCAATAACTTAAGTGTTCACCTCCCTCTTTCTTTGTGAAAAATCTATAAGAGAGTGAACCATTTGTAAAAGTTTATAAGAGGGGTATTTGGTCCTTTCCCTTCAAGATATTTGATAGTAGAAGATGGGAGCCTCGTCGGAGGAGGCTTCGGAAGTGGATGTAGGTCTTTCGACTGAACCATATACATCGCTGCGTACTTTGGTTGTGAGTTTTTAAATATTCTGCATCTTTTCTTTACTTAGCTACAAATTGCTCGGTTTTCTTTTCCCGACTCTCAGTTGCATTCACTCGAACTATTCTAGCTAAATCCTTTTTTCATCAAATCAAAATTTTCATACGAATCAACTATCTTCGAAATTGGTTTCAAGTTTGTGAGATTTAATCCGCTACACTAATTGACCCCCTCTTAGTGCCGCTCAGATCCTAATAATTAATATCAGAGCTTAGTCACTCTCACCTAGTTTAAAACCCAAGAGAGATGACTTATTCTGGTATGCAAGAGTGTCATTCAATTATACGTCCACCTATGTTCAATGGGTTGGATTACACGTATTGGAAGACTCGTATGAGGATCTTTCTTATTTTCATGGACTTCGAACTTTGGAATATCATTGAAAATGGATTTCAAAAATCTTCTCTTCCGATGAGCGAATGGAATGAATCAGAGAATAAGGTTTTTGCTTTAAATGCACAGGCTATGAATGTCTTATTTTGTGCACTTGATAAAAATGAGTTTAATCACATTTCGATTTATGAATCGGCTTTTGATATTTGGTGTACTCTTGAGATCACTCATGAAGGCACTAGCTGAGTGAAAGAGTCCAAAATCAACATTCTTGTGTATTCTTACGAACTTTTTCGAATGAAACCAAGTGAGTCCATTGGAGATATATATACCCACTTCATAGATGTCATCAATGGACTCAAAGCACTTAGTAAAGGTTTTTCTAATTTTGAACTTGTAACTAAAATTTTAAGATCCCTTCCAAAGTGTTAGGATCCAAAAGTTACGGTCATTCAAGAGGCCAAGGACCTTAAAACATTTCCTCTCGAAGAACTCATTGAACCTCTAATAACCTACGAAATGACATGCCTTGCTCATGAAGAGCTCAAGAACCCCCTTTCAAAGAACATAAAGGATATGGCATTAAGAACACAAGAAGACCACTTGAAAGGAACATCAAGTGATGAGGACAATGATGATGACATTATACTCTTGACTTGAAAATTTAAAAAATTCATAAGAAGAAATAAATTTAAAAATGACACTAAAAACAAACTTGAACAAAAAAAGGACCAAGTCATATGTTACGAGTGCAAGAAGCCAGGACACTTCAAAAATGAATGCCTCTAAGCCAAGAAGAAGCAACCGAAGAGGAAGAAAGCTCTAAAGGCAATATGGGATGACTCAAGTGGCTCCGAAGATGAAGAACCAAGCAACAAAGAGGAGGCCAACTTCACGCTAATAGCTTTAGGAGATGAGGTATGTGAGTTTATTAATGAAGATTTATCTTTCGATGAACTTTCAATAGCTTTTTATGAATTATTTGATGAGTGCAGAACTATTAGTAAAAAGTTTAATTTATTAAAGAAGGAGCATGCTTTATTACTAGATAAACTTGATAATCTTAAAACTCTCTCTTCACCTCCATACTCTAAGTGTGAACACTTAGAAGCAGTAAAAAATGAGAACTTGCTACTTAAAGAGACCCTAAACAAGTTTAAGGTTGGTAGCAAGGGCTTGGACATGATCCTTGCAAACAAGGGTCACATCGTAAATAGAAGTGGAATTGGATTATGTAGATGCCCATCCTAAGGAGCTAATTAAACGAGACACATCAAAAGGGGTTCAAACTCATTCCTCTTTTAAAAATTTTTGTGCCCATGTCGCTTTTCTTTCTCAAATTAAACCTAAGTGCATTGACGATACCTTGAAAGATGATTCTTAGGTTTTGGCAATACAAGAAGAATTGAATCAATTTAAGAGGAATGAGGTATGGAAGCTTGTTCCTAGACCTAGTGACCATTTAGTTATTAGTACTAAATGGGTCTTTAGAAATAAGTAAGATGAATGTGGTATCGTGGTTAGAAATAAGGCTAGATTAGTGGCCAAAGGTTTTAACCAAGAAGAAGATATCGATTACGAAGAAACCTTCACTCCTGTGGCAAGATTAGAAGCCATTAGGATACTCCTTACCTATGCTAGTAGTAATAACTTTAAGCTTTTTCAAATGGATGTCAAAAGTGCTTTCTTAAATAGCTTTATTTCCAAAGAAGTGTATGTCAAACAACCACCCGGATTTGAAAACTTTCTTCTTCCTAATCATGTGTTTAAATTAACTAAGGCTCTTTATGGATTAAAACAAGCCCCTAGAGCTTGGTATGAGAGGCTTAGTTCCTTTTTTATTTCAAATAATTTTACTAAAGGCAAGGTCGATACTACATTATTTATTAAACATTTTGAAAATAATTTTCTTATTGTTCAAATTTATGTTGATGATATTATCTTTATTTCTACAAACGAATCGTTATGTGAATCATTTTCTAAATGTATGAGCCAAGAATTTGAAATGAGTCTAATGGGTGAGCTAACCTTCTTTAAAGGATTACAAATTAAACAACTTAGTGATGGTATATTTCTTAGTCAAACTAAATATGCTTTAGAATTATTAAAATGATTTAATATGGATGGTTTAAAAGCCATCAACACTCCTATGAGTACCTCTACTAAGATAGACATGGATGAAAGTGGAGATAATTTTGAAAAAAATATATATAAGGGAATGATAGGTAGTTTACTTTACCTCACCGCAACTAGACCCGATATTATATTTAGTGTAGGACTTTGCATTAGATTTCAAGCTAATCCTAAGTTATCTCATCTTAAAGCCATTAAAAAAATCTTTAGATATCTTAAAAGAACTCCTAATCTAGGATTATGGTATCCAAAATCTGATAACTTTGATTTAATAGCTTATGCGAATGCCGATTTTGGCGGATGTAGAATAGATAAAAAAAGCATATCTGAAACATGTTAATTTTTAGGACATGCACTTGTTTCTTGGTCTTCCAAGAAACAAAACTCAGTTGTACTATCTACGGTCGAAGCCGAATACATAGTTGCTAGTGCATATTGTGCACAAGTTATTTGAATGAAAAATACATTAGAATATTATAAAATTTATTTAAAGAATATTCTCATAAAATGTGATAACACTAGTGCTATTTGTCTAACCAAAAATCCTATTCAATACTCTAGAACTAAGTATATTGACATTAGACATCACTTCATATGAGATCATGTTAATAATAATGATGTCATTCTAGAATTTATTAATATAAAATATCAATTAACAGATATTTTCATAAAACCCTTAAATGAAGAATAATTTAATTTTAATAGAAGGGAATTAGGCATGTTGAATTATCCTCGTGAATGAGTTTATTTTATGCCTTTTTCAAAAAAAATTTATCATCTTTTCGGTATTCGTGGATTCAACTTCATCCTTTTTGATTTCGTATTATCGTATGACATCTTGAAAAGTGATACAAGACATCATTCTATTTTAATTAAACACATTAAACTTCTATAAAACAGAAGATAAAATAAAAAATAAAAAAAACTAATCAATTGATCATAAAAGAGTTGTTGTAGCCCTCCTAAAATCGTCTAAGGGTGCTAGTGGTGGCACCGCTAGGACTAGCGGTAGCACTGCCTAGGCTTTTTGTTCCCAAGCAGTGGCACCACCCGAGAGCCCCCTTATATAAAGGGGAGTTAGAGCCGGTGGTGGAGCCGCCCCCAACCTGTGGAACCGCTCCCAAACTCTCTTCCCATCCTCTCTAAACCTCATTTTCTCCCTTTAGAAGACTAAGAGAGGGTTCCATCTTGGATCAAGACCTCTAACTCTCAAGAAATCTCATATAAGGTAACATTTGAAATTTTTTTTCTTCTCAATACATGGCCTATTCTTTAAAATTTTTCTTGCTCTATCATCATTATTAGATATGGCTCTTAGGAGATCATTAAAGAATAAAGGGAAAAGGATGGTAGGAGATTCATATGACCCATCCCTTTTTAGATCTAATGAAGTAGCCTTAGGTACCCTAGTTTCGAAGCAAGAACCGTGCATAAGGGAAAACATGTTGATTTAGGTGAACTAGGAAACCTAAAACCCATTAGGTAGTTTGCCGATTTGGATGTCTTGCCCATTTTACAAATCGATGAACCAATTTACCCTAGGTTAATTAGGTTGTTTTACACAAATTTAAGCTTGGATGATGATAACATGACAACCTACCTTTTAGGAATCCAAATTCAAATTTTTGATAGTACAATATGTGAGCTAATTGGAATCTCTTAAAAGGATAGGGGTTGTTATTTTAAAGGACAGTGGGATATGGATGCAATCAGAGTAACCTACTCCGAGGCTTTAGGGACTATTTTTGTAAATCCTAACCTAGGCATAGTCCCTAAAAGCCGTGAGCATTTTTTACCTTTCAGTTCTAAAATTCTTCATCACATCATCATAAGCATTCTTATTCCTAAACAATATCACCATGATGAGATTAGTCAAATAAAGTTAGGTACCATGTATTGGATAATGACCGGACAAAATAACTATTTTGGATTCCTGATCTAGCAATATATGATGGAAATAATCTCTAAAGACTTGTATCATATAGGGGGTTAATCACTAGATTGCTATATGCACATAATATTAGAATATCATCCGATGAAGAAGTGATAAAAGTAGACAGATGTAACACTATTAACAGAAACCTACTCAAGAGACTTAGGTGCATTTTTAGAAATGGAATATGGACTAGGCAGCCTAGAAGAACCGATCCACCAGCTCCCCCTTTAGTAGAACAACCTGAAACACCAGTCTTTTGGGGAAGTGAATCTCCTCCTCCTAATCACTTTAGTGTAGCACCATCAGAACCAACTCCTGCTCCATCCACTAAAGATCCAATTATGATATAAATAAATTAAATCAAATCACAGAAATCTAAAATTTTGAGTGAAGTACGATAGATGAACCAAAAGCTAAATCACTTGTATAGGCATTTTGGTATTCCACCTAAGGAATAGCTATTGTATTGAACCTTTTGACTCTTGTAAACCTCTATGCTACTTTGACATACTTTTGAAATTGTCCTAATATATGATGTTATATGTTTCTTTCTAAAATTTTTCAACTTCGGGTATCTTCATGATATTATCTATTCAGATTTTGAATGACATCTTTTAAATGGAGCTCTCTCTTTTTTTTATCCTTCAATCGTAATATTTTTAATTTTGATGATGCTTTCATGATGTTGCAATAATTTGTGTCTTCTTTGAATAATGGATCTTAATGATATAGTAAAATTGATTTTATACTCCCTCCACCTCCTTTAAGTATGTTTCATTTCATAAATTCATAAATGCCAAGTTGAAGCTTAATGAATTTTGATATCTCATTCTCACGGATTGATCATTTTCATGTCTGAATCCTTTCATCGTCTTTCATGTATGAATCTGTCATAGCTTGATAAATAAAGATTGATCATTTTTTGGATTTCATAAACATGATTAAAAATGATTAAATCACTTTTTAGGCTTATCCATCCTCCATGACATATGATAGCCTTATTCTTATTTTGATATATTATAAATGACCAGCATCATGACACTATATGTGACTACTTTTATCATGTTATTACAAATTCACCTCTTTTTTGTTGATGACAAAGGGGGAGAAGAATGTAGCAAATGAATTGATGACTTGATCGCATTAAGAAGAATAATGCCAAAATAAATTAACATTTTTTATGATTGCTTGTGCGATGCTTTGTAATCAAAAATTGATTGCTATCCTTAAAAGCATCGTAACATATCGCAATATATCTCAAATGCTTAAAATATAAATTTTTGAGAGATTGCTATCATGTCATGTTTAATAATTGGTATCTTTCATTGATATGATAAGTTATCATTTGATGATGTATCGCTTAATGATATCATCCTTACATTCATGATTTTTATATCGATATCATTTGATATATATTATATTTCAAACTATAATTAGTATCTCTTGTCGAAATGATGAATGTCTTTCATTCGACTTAAAAATACGTGTTATGACATTGTGAAAAAATATGAAGTTTCATATTTATGGATGAAAGAACATGCTTGTTAAGCATGATGATAAGTTCAACGGATGAAACTTATTGGTTTCAGTTTGAATTCAAAGAGATTGAATTTAAGCATTTTTTTCTCATAATATAACATATAGATAGGGGGAGTTAAGATTAACTCCGTAATCAATTGATTGTCATCATAAAAAAGGGAGAGATTATTGAATCTCAAATTTTGATGATATAGTCAATTGATGAGTTATTTGATCTAATCCATATTATTGAGATAAGTGTGTAGGATTAACTATAATAGCTTGAATATTTAAAGCAAATTACTAGAGTCAAGTTGTTGGGAGTTCGAGAATCCACCGGAAGTCCGAAGGATCATCAGAAGTGCTGCCAGAACCAATCGAGAAAGAATCGGGGACTTGTCGAAGGTTTTAGAAGTTCGTCGGAAAGATCGTCGGAGGTTCATGGAGCTCACCAAGAAGGTTCAGAAGCTTGCCAAAGACTCGTTAAACTCAGCACATAGTCCGAGAGCCTGTTGGGAGTTCGTCGGAAGAAATCTGAGGGAGTGTTAGAAGTCCGTTGGAAGTTCGTCGGAAAGCTCACCAGAAGAAGACTTGACGTTGCCATTTTAAAATTGCTTAGAATAATATTTCAATGTCATAGTTGGCATGTAATTAGGGTAAGGATTAGGTAATAATCCTGTTTAACCCTAGTAGGGGCCAACTGAACCTAATTTGGGCTGATTTAGGCCGAAGTTAGGGCCCATTTAGCTTTGCTGGAATAGTCTGGCGGTGGCACCGCCTTAGGAATAATTTCTCAAGTGTTCTGAGTGGTGGTACCGCCCCAGGTCAACGATGGTACCGCCGACTTTAATGCCTGGTAAGCGGTGGTACCGCCAGTGCCAGGCGATGGTACCGCCATACCACAAAGCCCGAGGACTCTGTTAGGTGGTGGTACCACTAGTGCCAGGCAGTAGTACTATCAATACTCGGTAAACCCGGGATGGGACACTTTTTGGCTCTATTTTTTAAAGCCAACTTGAGTCTATAAATATCCTTCTTTTCTCAGCTGAGAAAGCACCTTTTGAGAAGTTGACTAAGTCAAAGCTATAGCAAAGTCTTGTTTCAATAGCTTAAGTATTCACCTCCCTCTTTCTTTGTGAAAAATCTATAAGAAAGTGAACCAGTTGTAAAAGTTTGTAAGAGGGGTATTTGGTCCTTCCCCTTCAAGAGATTTGATAGTGGAAGTTGGGAGCCTCATCGGAGGAGGCTTCGGAAGTGGATGTAGGTCTTTCGACCGAACCACTATATATCGCTGCATACTTTGGTTGTGAGTTTTTAAATATTCTGTATCTTATCTTTACTTAGCTACAAATCTCTCAGTTTTCTTCTCCCTACTCTCAATTGCATTCACTCGAACTATTCTAACTAAATCCTTTTTTCATTAGATCGAAATTTTCATATGAATCAACTATCTCCGAAATCGATTTCAAGTTTATAAGATTTAATCCACTACACTAATTCACCCCCTCCTCTCAGTGTCGCTTAGATCCTAACACTAATGATGTTTGGCAACAAGATAAGTAATTCAATTGAAGTTAATTTATCTTTTAATAAATTGCTGAATGTGTTTCATGACTTATTTGATGAATGCAAATTAGTTAATAAAAAGTATAAATTATTAAAAAAAAGAGCATGCCCCTACAGTCAATGAATTTGATAAATTAAAGATTGAATATGATAATGAGATGTTGCTTCCTTACACTAAATGTGAAAAACTAGAAATGCTTAGAAAAGAAAATTTGCTACTAAATGAAACTTTAGAAAAATTTAAAATATGTAGCAAATCCTTAAACATGATCCTTGCTAATAAGGGTCATGTTCATAGAAGGGATAAAATCAACTTTATGAGTAACACTCGCCAAAAGCCAATCATCTTCATTAAAGGCCGAACTTTGCATGTTTCACCTTGTAACAAATGTAACTTTTATTGCAAACTTGGACATTATGCTCATAAATATCCATTTAAGTGGTATAGTCCACATAAATTAATTTGAGTTCCTGGAGGAACCATAAATGACTCAATGTAAAATGATAAGTTAGGAAGATCGATTAATGAGGCACCCAAAGTTAACTGGGTACCTAAAAGAAAATCATATTTCTTGTAGATGTGTTTACAATGACAAGCTAGAGCAAGAGATGGTATCTTGATAGTGGATGCTCAAGACATATGACCGGAGATTCAACTCAATTCGTTAAGCTCACTAACTAAAACAATAATGAAAGATCATTTTGTTGATTAAAACATGTTGATAAACCTTTTTGATCGGTTATACATTAACTTTCTATTGTGAATAATGATCCTAGAGCATACTAGTATTAAGGCTAAAAGACACTAGCTAAGAAACTATCTAAATTGCTTTCGTTAGATTTCTCAAGAAATGATTTTGATGATGACCTTGATTTCACTTATATGAAATAATATGTTAATTTTTCAAGTTTTCATGATTCTCAAAAATATTTATCCTATCTATTTTTAATTCTTTTACTTGATATTTAAAAACTAAGATAATTTTAGATTTTTCATTAACTATTCTCCTTTGATTTTTCTACTTGACTGAGGAAAAACCTCATCTAAATATCCCAAATTATGCCACTAAACTTCTTAACATCTATAAGTTGAACTTTACTATTTAAAATTTCTTTATATTTCTCATGATGTGATTGAATCTCTGTTGTAAAATGTAGAAAAATTTGATGAGCTATGAAAAAGTTTGCTATGATTGATAAACAAAAAGGGACTTGAATGATGTAAATAATGTTAATTCGTTTGATTGATTACTTGATGATTGAGTGAAACATTGAATGTTAGCTTCACTATAAGATAGATGTTAAATAAGGAGGCTCAAATGATCAAGTGATAAAAAATTTACAACCCCAAATCAGTCGAAGGTAGTGCACCAATAGTAGCACTGCTAGAGCATACTGCCCATAGGCGGTGGCACCGCCCAATTAGCAATAGCACTAGTCGAGACTGCCCTATAAAAGGGCTCTTTAAAGCCAATGGTAGAACCACCCCTAACACATTTCACATACCTCAAAAAATCCTCTCTACCTCTCATTCTTCATGCTCCTCCTCTAGAAGACTAAGACGACCTCTCTTCTCTACAAATCTAAGGATCAATCTCAACCCTTTTGGAGATCACTACAAGGGTAATCCTTGAAACCTCTCCCTTGATTCATGATTTGATTTTGCTCTTTTTATATGTATTTCTTTCATTATTAATACATGTAGATCTATGGCACCTAGAAGATCCTCAAGGGACAAAGGAAAGAGGAGATTAGATGAATTCTATAACCCCATACTCTTTGATTCTAATGAGAATGTCCTTAAATTTTTAACCTTTGAATTTATAAGTGTACATAAGGGAAAACATGTAGATCTAGAAGAGTTAGAAGATTTGAAACCAATTCAATGGTTTGCAAACCAAGATGTTTTTTGCATCTTGTAAATTAGTGAACCCATTTATCTTAGACTTATCCATTTATTTTATAATAATTTATATATAGATGAGGATGATAGGGTGTCAACTTACCTCCTAGGGCATCACATACTCATTACGAATATCATAATTTGTAACTTTATAAGAATTTATGAGAAAAGAAGAAGTTGCTATTTTAGAGGATAGTGAGACACAGATTCAGTTGGAATCACTTACTTCAAAGCCTTAGGTATTATTTTTGGAAATCCAAATTTGTCTATCATCTCAAAGAGTTGTGAACATTTATTGCCCTTTAATACAAAAGTGGTTCATCATATCATAATAAGTATTTTACTTCCAAAACAACACCATCATGATGAAATAAGTCAAATAGAGTTAGGAACGATGTATTGGATCATGGTAGGATATGATAACTATTTGGATACTTAATACAACAAAACATGATTGAATTATCAATGAAAGATTTAATGCTTCCATTTGATAGTTTAATCACTAGACTAATGCATGCACATGATATTGTGATTCTATTAGACGAGAAAACTATAAAGCTAGATAGATTTAATGTTATCAACAGAAATCCTCTAAGACGATTAAGATGTATAATATAAAATGATATTTGGACTAGACTACCTAGGAGAACTGATCCTCTCCCACTTAAACTAGAACCTAAAATACTCATATATAGGGGGAAATCAATCTCCTCCTAGTCCCTTTGAGGCAGCACCACCAACAGATCCAACACCCTCATCATCTGCCGACCCCATGTTGACTCGACTAGATCAAATTAAACTATGTCAAGATCAGATCTTAACCAAAATATAGTAAATTCATCGTCAACTCAATATTTTGTTTAGAGATTTTGGTGTACCTCCAGATGAATAGCTTATATATTTCTTCTTGTTAAAGAACTCGTTCTATACTCCTTATGTTGCACCTTTTATCTTAGATATTATATGTTATGATGCACTTCTTAATATTATAATTGATTGTGACACTATTGTGATTTAATTAGGCATGTTAAATCTTCTGAATGCATAAGTTTCTTGTATACATTCTTTTTCAAATTTTTTGGTTTTCGAAAATGGAGCTTTTATTGAGTTCATTTCCTATCTTCTTCTTCTTATATCATTCATGGATTTCTTTTTTTTATGCTCTTACTCCATAACTTAATGATCTTTTCTAATAACACCCCACACCAGAATTGGGTGGTGGCACAGCTAGAATTGGGTGGTGGCATAGTCAGTATTGGGTGGTGGAACCACTCAAGGTTTGGTCTCCCAGGAGGTCTAGATGGTAATATCGCTGGCAGTTATTAACTACCAAGCGGTAGTATCGCCGAAGCAAACGATGGTACTACCCAAGTCCAGTAGCTGAGACTTTGTCTGGTGGTGGTACCGTCAGACTAGGCGGTGGTATCGCCTAGTGTCAGAGAGCACAGGCGGTGGTACCACCAGTAACACGAAAATCCAGGACAATACCTTTTTTGGCTCTATTTTTGAAGCCAATTGAGGCCTATAAATACCCCACACTTCTTTGCTTGTGGGATACAGAAAAGTGAACAAAAGCATTAAGATTATAGTGAAATCACTATTGTAATTTTGAGAGTTCACCTTCAATGATTCTAACTTAGATTTCTGTATAAGGAGAGGTGAGCGAATTGTAAAAAGGTCGACTCTTGAACCTGTTAAAAGAGAAGAGATATGTAAAGAGGTGATTGATCTTCACCCATTGAAAGAAGATTAATAGTTAAAGCCGGTGACCTCGATAGAGGAGGAATCGTGAGTGGGCATAGGTCGGACAGCTAAACCACTATAAATCGATGTGTTCTTTCCTTGCTATGTATTTTCATTAGTTAGCTACATTCTACATTTGCTTCAAGTCAACATCTTCAAAATATGGTTTCCTCTCTTATATTTTTTTTTATCAAATCGAGAAGATTTCGAATCACAAACATCATTTTTATCACTACACTAATTCACACCCCTTGCCCTTCTTAGTGTTGTATTGATCCTAACACAGCATTGGGCAATGCAACTGCCTAAGGCTCAGTCTCCTAGGAGGTCTGGGCAGTAGTACCACCTAGTGTTAGAGAGTACTGATGGTGGTACCACCTAGTGTTAGAGTACTGGTGGTGGTATCACCTGGCACAAGCGGTGGTACCGCTAGTATCTTGAAAATCTGAGATAAGACCTTTTTTGGCTTTATTTTTTAAGCTAATTAAGGCTTATAAATACCTCATACTTTTCTACTTGTGGATCATAGAAAAGTGAACAAAAAGACTAAGATCTTAATGAAAACACTATTGTAGTCTTTTGAGAGTTCACCTCCACCGTTTCTAGCTTAGAATTTTGTATAGTAAGAAGTGAGTGAATTGTAAAAAGGTTAACTCCTGAACATATTAAAAGGAGAAAAGATCTATAAAAAGGATGATTGATCTTCGACCATTGAAGGAATATCAATAGTGAAAGCCAGTGACCTCGATGGAGGAATCGAAATCGGAAGTGGATGTAGGTCACAACAATCGAACCACTATACATCTGGTGTATTCTTTCCTTGCTGCTTACTTTTATTATAGCTACCTTCTTAACATTTACCACAAGTTGATATCTTTTCGATACAATTTCATTGATATGTTTTATCAACTTGAAAGTATTTTGAATTGCAACCATCTTTAACATACGTACTAATTCACCTCCACACCCCCCCCTCTATCTTAGTGTCATCTTGATCTTAATAATTGGTATCAGAGTTAGGCTACTCTCAATTTGGTTTCAAACCCAAGAGAGATGGCTTCTGCTGGTAATCAAAAGGGTCATTCTATCACATGTTCTCCTATATTCAATGGGTCAGATTACATATATTGGAAAACTAAAATAAGAATTTTTTTGATTTCTATGGATTTTGAGTTATAGAATATTATTGAAAACGGATTTCAAAAGCCTTCTAATCCAATGAATGAATGGAATAATTTAGAGAAAAAGACTTTCTCTTTGAACACCAAAGCTATGAATGCTATATTTTGTGCTTTGAATAAAAATGAATTCAATCGGGTTTCTATTTGCAAAACTGCTTATGACATTTGGCAAATACTTGAAATCACATACGAAAGTACAAGTAGGGTTAAGGAGTAAAAAATTAATCTTTTGGTTCATAGCTATGAATTATTTCACATGAAACCAAGCGAGACCATTGGAGACATATACACCTGGTTTACAGATGTCGTTAATGGTCTAAAAGCACTTGGTAAAATTTTTTTAATTTTGAACTTGTTAACAAGATATTAAGATCCCTTTCCAAAATGTTACGATCCTAAAGTAATGACAATTCAAGAACCCAAAGATTTGAATAACTTTCTGCTTGAAGAACTTATCGGGTTTTGATGACATATGAAATGATATACAATGCATATGAAGAACTTGAGAACAACCTTCCAAAGAACAAAAAGGATTTGACACTTAGAACTTAAGAAGACCATTTGAGAGAAAACTTAAGTAATAATGATGATGATACCTTGGTACTTCTAGCAAGAAAATTTAAAAAAATTCATAAAAAGAAACAAAACTAAATATGACACTAAAAATAAAAATGAACTAAAAAATGATCAAATAATTTGCTACAAATGCAAGAAGTCAAGGCACTTCAAAAATGAATGTCCTCAAGTGAAGCAGAAGCAACTGAAGAAGAAGAAAGCATTAAAATCTACTTGGGACGATTCAAGCGCAACTGAAAACGAGGAGCCAACCAACAAAGAAGTTGCTAACTATGCATTAATGGTGCTTGGAGATGAGGTAAGTAGCTCAATCAAAACTGAATTATCTTTTGATGAATTGTTGAATGCTTTTCATGATTTAGTTGATGAATGCAAGTTAGTTAGTAAAAAGTATAAATTGTTAAAAAAGAAACATGGCTCTTTATTAGTGAATTTGATATATTAAAAACTAAGCATGATAATGAGATGTCGCTTCCTTGCACTAAATGTGAAGGATTAGAGACATTTTAAAAGAAAATTAAGCTATTTCATGAAACCTTAGAAAAATTTAAAATAGAAAATAAATCTTTAAACATAAGCATTACTAATAAGGGTTATATTCATAGAAGGGATGAAATCGACTTTGTGAGCAATACTTATCAAAAACCAATCATCTTCATTAAATGCCTAACTTTACATGTTTTACCCTGAAACAAATGTAACTTTTATTGTAAATTTAGACATTATGCTCATAAATGTCTATTTAAGAGATATAGTCTATATAAGTTAATTTGGGTTCCTGGAACCATAAATGACTCAATGTAATTTGATAAGTTAGGTAAATCGATTAATGAGGCAGCCAAAGTCAAATGGGTACCTAAAAGAAAACCCCCTTTCTTGTAAATGTGTGTACAATTATAAGCTAGGAGTAAGAGATGGTACCTCGATAATGGATACTAATGATCAAGTTCACTAGCTAAATAAGGAAAGATCATTTGAATGGTTGCTTAATAATTGAAATATGTTGAGTATTGTTATGATAAACTTTTTGATTATTTGTGTATTAACTTTCGATCACGAATGATGATAAATGATGGAATACTAGAGCATACTAGTATTAAAGCTAAAGGTCACTAGTTATTTTTAATCTAATAAGAAACTAACTATATTACCTATGATGGATTTCCCGAAATGTGATTTTGATGATGAATTTCTTTCACATGAGATAATATATCGGCATCTGTAACCTAAGATGTATAGTACATAAAACAATCTTTCATGACTCTTGAAAAGTTTATCCAAATAATTCTTAAACTTTTTTACTTGATATTTAAAGATTGAAAAAATTTTAAGTTTCTCTCCTATGATTCTTCTAGTTATTGACTAAGGAAAAGATTTATCCAAATATACCAAAATATATCACTAAACTTCTTGATGTCTATAACTTGAACTTTACAATATAAAATTTCTTTGTATTTCTCATGATGTGATTGAATCTCTGTTAAATATAAGGAGTTGTGCTTCTCAAAAGAAATGAAAAGCTTACTCTGATTCATAAGTAAAGAATGACTTGAATGATATATATATAATGTTAATCTACTTGAATGATTGATTGATGATTGGTTTAAATATTAGCACTGCTAGAACTAGTGGTAGCACCACCAAGGCATACTGCCCATAAGCGATAGCACCACCTAAGACTCTACCCTATAAAAGAGCTCTTTAGGGTCGACAGTAGAACCGCACCTAACACATCCCACACTCCTTAAAACTCCTCTCTACCTCTCATTCTTCTTGCTCCTCCTCTAGAAGTCTAAGAAATCCTCTCTTCTTCACAAATCTAAGGATCAATCTCAACCCTTTTGGAGATCACTACAAGGGTAATCCTCGAAACCTCTCCCTTGATTTATTGCTTGATTTTGCTCTGTTTATATGCATTTCTTTCATTGTTAATACATATAGATCTATGGCACCTAGAAGATCCTCAAGAGATCAAGAGACAAAGGGAAGAGGAGATTTGATGAAACCTATGACCGTATACTCTTTGATTCTAATGAGCATGCCCTTAAATTTCTAACTTTTGAATTTAGAAGCATACATAAGGAAAAATATGTAGATCTAGAAGAGTTAGGGGACTTGGAACAAATTCAATGGTTTACAAACCTAGATGTCCTTCCCATCTTACAAATTAGTAAACTCATTTATCCTAGATTTATTCGATTATTTTACAATAATTTACATGTAGATGAAGACAATAATTTACATGTAGGGTGTCAACTTACCTCCTAGGATATCACATACCTATTATGGACAGAATAATTTGCAACCTTATAGGAATTCCTAAGAAAAGAAGATGTTGCTAATTTAGAGGACAATGAGATACAGAATCAATTGGAATCACATACTCCATAGCCTTAGATATTATTTTTGAAAACTCAAATTTGTCTATCATCCTAAAGAGTTATGAACATTTATTGTGCTTTAATACAAAAGTGCTTCATCACATCATGATATGTATTTTTTTTCCAAAATAACACTATCATGATGAAGTTAGTCAAATGAAATTAAGAACAATATATTAGATTATGACCGGACATGATAACTATTTTGGATGCTTAATATGACAGAACATAATTGAATTATCAACGAAAGATATGATGCTTCCATATGGTAGTTTAATTATTAGACTAATACATGCACATGATATTGTGATTCCAATAGATGAGGAAACTATAAAGCTAGATAGATTTAATGTGATCAATAGAAACCTCTTAAGATGATTAAGATATATAATAAGAAATGACATTTGGACTAGACTACCTAGGAGAACTGATGCTCCCCCACCTGAACCAAAATCTGAAACACTTGTATATATGAGAAATCAATCTCCTCCTACTAGTCTCTTTGAGGTAACACTGACAGATCCAGCACACTCATCATCTGCCGACACCATACTAAATCGACTAGATCAAATTGAACTACATCAAGATCAGATCTTAATTGAAATACAGTAAATTCATCATCAACTTAATACTTTGTTTAGATTTTTTGGTTTACCACTAGATGAATAGAATATATATTTCTTCTTTCTTCTTGTTGAGGAGGAAAAACTTGCTCTGTACTCTTTATGATGTACTTCTTATTTTAGTGTACTCTATGACATTATGTGTTTTATCAATATTATGATGCACTTCTTAATATTATGATAATTGTGACACTATATGATTTAATCAAGCATGTTAAATCTTCCGAATGTATGAGTTTTTCTTATATATTTTTTAGATTTTTTTATTTTTGAAAATGGAGCTTTTATCGAGTTCATTTCTTATCTTCTTCTTTTTATCTCATTCATGGATTTTTGATACACTTGCTCTGTCATTTAATAATTTTTTCCTATAACCCCCCTATACTTATGAAAGAAGTTTTATTCATGGACTTTTTGGTATACTTGATTTTTGTGCAATGATCATTTACTATGAACCCTTCTTCTTTTTATTTACAAAAATAGGGATTTGATTCATGAACCTTGATTATACACATTTTGATTTTTTATTTGAGGAATCCCTTCGCTCTCTGGCTATGAAAATAGAAGTTTGAATCATGGATTTTCGATAGCTTGATTTTTCTCATGATGAATGAATTCCTCCCTTCTCCTTTTTTCTTCTCTTTTTTGTATAACAAATGGGAAATACTTAAAAACTAATTGTACATCTCAAGAAAAACCTTGTGCATCCAAAGAGAAGTGCTAGCAAGAGTAGTACTAGTTTGCATATCTAAAAGCAAAAGTCATTATCTTGTAAAGATTTTGCTAACTTACTGATTTAAAGAAACAAACGTTGCCATCACAATGGTGTAAAACTATCTTGCTTGTAATGTTTGCACATTTTCTTTTTGTTAATGACAAAGGGGGAGAAATTGACATATGATTGGTATCATAATGTTTAGTACCATGCTTGGCATTGTGCTTAAATGTTTGAAATGACATCCAAATGAATGTTTGAAATGATAAATTTTATTATCATGCTTAAATGTTTGTTATCATGACGAATGCTTAGTATCGTACTTAAATGATGAATCATGATCATACTGAATATCATGCTTAAATGTTGAATGTTTGACACCATGCTTAAATGTTTGAAATGGTATCAAAATGAATATTTGAAATGATAAATTTCGGTATCATGCATGAAGTGATGATTGCCAAATTTATCAGTTTCTAATATCATATTATGCATGTTACACCTTGATAACTTGAAACTATAATGATGCACAATGCATAAAATTTCAAATTAAAATTGGTTAAAGCTTGAATTCAAAGATTGTGAATTCAAGTTTATTTTTTCTCAAGTATGCCATATAGATAGGGGGAGTTAAAGCTAACTCCGTCATCAATTGGTTGTCACCATAAAAAATGGGAAGATTATTGAATCTCAGATTTTGATGATAAAATCAATTGATAAATTATTGATCTAATCCATATATTGAGAAAAGTGTTGCAAGATTAACTACAATAATAAATAAGACATAAAGTAGATGTTGTGTCAGAGTCAAAGATTGGATAATTCGTCGGGAGTCCAAGCCTTCATTGGGAGTTCGTCGAGAGTTCACTAGAGCTCATTGAGAAGTTCATCAAGAGCTCATAGAGAAGCTCATCAAGAGCTCATCGAGAAGCTCATCGAGAAGCTCATCGAGAAGCTCATCGAAATTTGCTAAGAAGATCATTGATAGTTCAAGATCTTGTCGGGAGTCCACCGGAGGATTGTTGAGAGTCCGTCGGAAGTTCGCCAAAAGCTTATCGAGATTTCATCGAAAGAATATTTGACATACTGGACTTAATTTGCTTTGTTAATGTCTCAATTATCATAGTTAGTACTTAGTTTGAGTTAGGATTGGGAGATAATCCCACTAACTCAATTAGGGATCAATTGGGCCCAAATCAGGATTGGTTTGTGCTGGACTGATGGCCCAAACAGTAACTTGGAACCTATCTGACGATGGAATCGCCTAGGGTTCAGTCTCCCAAGAGGTTTGGGTGGTGGTACTGCCTAGGTCTGATAGCCAAGATTCTATCTGATGACAGTACCGTCAAACTACGTAGTGGTACCACCTAGTGTCAAAGAGTACTGGTGGTGGTATTGCCTGGCACAAGCAATGGTACTGCTAGTACCCCGAAAATCTAGGATAAGATATTTTTTTAGCTCTATTTTTAAAGTCAATTGAGGCTTATAAATACCCGATAATTTTTTGCTTGTGAAACACAAAAAAGTGAATAAAAAAATTGAGATCTTAGTGAAAATGTTATTGTAATCTTTTGAGAGTTTACCTCCACCGATTCTAGCTTAGAATTTTGGAGAAGTGAGTGAATTATAAAAAAATTAACTCCTAAACCTATTAAAAGGAGAAAAGATCTGTAAAAGGGGTGATTAATCTTCGCCCATTGAAGGAAGATCAATAGTGGTAGCCGGTGATCTCGACGGAGGAGGAATCGAAAGTGGACATAGGTCATAACAACCAAACCACTATAAATTCTGTTCTTTCCTTGCTGCTTACTTTTATTACTTAGCTGCTTTCTTTACTTTACATTTATTTCAAGTCGATATCTTTTTTATATGATTTCATCGATACGTTTTATCAACTCGAAATGGTGAGCTTTGAAAAGTTAGTAGAATTTTTAGTCATATGTCTTAAGCATCTACTGTCATTATATTATCTTTTGCTCTTAGCACTTATTTGGAGATATACCTATAAGAAAAATAGCTTTGTTTTAGGTACTCATTTAACTTTGGATCCTTCATGATTAGATCTATTTTTATTATCTTTTAGCTTTAAATCATTTATGATAGCTTTATGTATCTAAACTAATTTATCATAGCTATATTTCTTAAGAAAGTATATGTAAGTAAAGTGATCAAAATTTTCACAAAAGTTACATTTAGCTTTAGGAAGAATATGTAATGTGGGTCATTTTATAAATTTTGTTAGCTTTTGAAGAGTATTACTACTCATGAAGCTATTTTTTTTCTTTTCTTGATACACAACTTTAGTTAACATGAATATGATTTAAGTGATTCTAATTCTTCACATTTAGTGTAAAATATTGACATATAGTTGTCATACTTATTTTTCAATACATTAAATTCATTCATTAAGAGAGACATGATCTTTTTTCAGCAAATTATATTTTTTGTCAATTTTTTTAAGTTCATCATATAATTTATGAAATGCTCATCATATAAATTATGAAATGCTTCAAGTAATTCATCATATGATAAAGACATTTCGACAGAGTTAAATACCTTATTATTAAAGGCCATTAAGGTATAGTTTATCACCTTTTCTTCATTGATTTGCTCTTCGACTTCTCACTTGGTTTATTTTATGTTACTTTGAGTACTTTCTTTTTTTGGGTTGAAGATTTCTTTTTTAGTTACAAATGCTCATTCTTGAAGTGTCCTACCTTTTTGCACTCATAATATATAATTACATCTTTCTTAGGCTCACCTTTATTCTTACCTTCTTGTCTTACAAGATTCCCCTTATCAACATTTTGAATGTTCTTGTAAGGAATCATTAGTTAAGCTTTTGCTCGAGTAGTCTTTTTTGAATTGAGGGTAATATCCTTTTTGTTCTTTGAAAGATTTTTTTTTTCTTCATCATATGCTTTATAAGTCATTTCATATATCATTAAAGATTTATCAAGTTTTTCATAAGAAAAATTATTTAAATCTTTAGCTTCTTGGATTGTCGTTATATTTGGATCTCAACTTTTAGAAAGAAACTTTAAAATCATACTCACCAATTCAAGAGTAGTATGATTTTTACCTAAAGCTTTTAAACCATTGACAATATCCGTAAAACAAGTATACATGTCACTAATGGATTCACTTGGCTTCATTTTAAATAATTTATAATTATAAACTAAAAGATTAATTTTAGATTTTTTTATTCTATTTGTGCCTTTATGAGTAACTTCAAATGTATGCCAAATATCATGTATGGTATCACAAGTAGAAACTCGATTGAACTCATTTTTGTTTAAACCACAAAATAAAGTATTCATAACTTAAGCATTTAAAGAAAATATTCTCTTTTCAAAATCATTCCATGCATCCGTCAGTCTAGAATATTTTTGAAAACTAAACTCAATGATATTTCATAAATCAAAATCCATATAAAGTAAAAAAATTCTCATTCTAGTTTTTCAATGGATATAATCCATCCAATTGAACATAAGAGGACAAATGATGGAGTAACCCTCTTGATTACTAAAAATATCATTAGATCTCTCTTGGATGTTAATCTAACTTAGAGAATTAGATTCTGATACTAATTATGGGATCATAATGACACTATAAGGGGGGAAGGGGGGGTGAATTAGTACTATAGCAAATTTTAATCGATTTTAAAGTTTGATCGATAAATCTGTATCAAAATTTTGATTAACCAAAAATATGAGTAAGGGTTATAAATAAAGTAAATGTGTAAGTAATAATAAATTAAAAGCAAGAGAAGAAATACAAATCAATTTCTAGTAGTACGATCTTCCCAACCTAGGTTTACTCCCGATTCCTCTTCCCTCGAGGCCACTGATTTTCACTATTAATTTTTTTTCTAATGGACGAAGATCAACTACCATTATTATAGCTCCTTTTAATAGGTTGAGGAGAGAATATCCACACTCACTCTTTTACAAGATCTCTCACCACCTACAATTTAGAATCATATCTAAACTTAAGAAGGAGGAAGAGACTCAAACAAAACTCAAAGAGCGAGTTTATAATACTTTTGTACTAAAAATTATGCTCTATCAACCAAGCCTGAGTAGGGTATTTATAGACCCCAAAAGGCTTCAAGAATGAAACTAAAAATTTAAATATTCAAAATTTAAAAGTACTAGTAGTACTACCGCTAGCACCGGATAATACTATTATTATAACGGAGCTACAGATCATGACTTTGATGGTGCTACTATTAGCCTAAGTAGTGCTACTACCACCCATGGTGGTACCACCATGGCCTTGGGTGGTACTACTGTCGTCATGGTCAATACTACCATAAAAAATGCTGAAAATATACAAATAGTGATTTTCGACTGACCCAGGTAGTACTACCACTTGGGCTTGGTGGTACCACCACCTAGGCCTAGTTTATGTCACTGATTTAGACTTCTAATAGGCCTAATTCAACCCTGATTTAAGGCCAATAAGTTTCTTGACGAGTTGGAATGGTTACGACCCAATACCAACTCAAATTTACCTAAAAAGACCTTGATCAAGAATTTTACAATCCAACCATATATCTGGTATAATTATGAAGCTTTTACCATATTGTATGCCATTATGATATATCGTCTGATCTTTTGAAACTTCGTTCAAACCTCTGAAATACCATTTTTTTTTCAGCATATTGCTCGATCAATCGAATGTTGAATTTCTCATCACATCTAATCTTTTAGAGCAATACCCGATCCTTCTAACACGATGCCTGAACTTATAGTATCAAGTCCAATCTTTAGCACATCTACCAATTCTTTGGCTTGACATCTAATTTCCAATGTGATACTTTTCCTAACACAATGTCCGATTCTCGTACTTTGATAATTTATCATTTAATTATTTGAGTTGGTGATCAAAATATTTTTTGTATTACTTATCTCAAAAATGTATTAGTCTATAAACTTATTAATTGATTTCATGATCAAAATATGAAATTCAACAAAATTCCCCAATAGGTCATTTGCATATGACTTTTAGATTCTACCATTATGGAATGCCATGCTCATGAATGCCACTAACAAAACCAAGTCACGTATGCCGTCCAACATCCACAATCGATACCTACTCATAATCCTGAAAGTCTCACTCCTAACCTTGTTAGAGCTAGAGTAGTTGAAGACATAAATCCTCTTAAGCATTTGGCATCTTCCGTGTTGTCTTCTCTATCATTAACATAATCGTTAGTGAAAATGAAAACTTGTATTATAGGATCCCAGCATTCAAGGGATTTTACATCTTCAACCAAACTAGTTCCGACAAGGATAGGAGTGAAAACTTCAAAGATATGGGTAGATATTGATTACAAAAGTTGGATGACATCCACGGTTTACTTTCTATGCTTCATCCCAACACAAATTCAAATGCAAAGAAGCTATGATAAATCTATTATTAGGCATAGCATTTTTTGGCTTTAGTTTATCTAGTTTTTCAAATCTCACGAAAGGAGATTAGATACTCCCTAGCATTAGCCTCAGTCATCCTAGTTCCCATGCCAACAACTCCAAATGCAAAAGTCAAGAACTATATCACGAAGCTATTCCTCAGCATCACGGTATTGGCCTTCTAAACCCTCTTCTCATACTTGACCAACCATGGCAAATGTTTGTAAATTTATGTGCAATCACCTACGTAGTCTTCTCCTTCATCGATAGTGATGAAGGGTTCATTATGGGATTGAGACACTCAAGGGATTCTATATCTTCAATGTCATAGACAGATAGGAGAGAGGCCTCTAGGAACACGAGTAGGCACCGATTGCATGTGGACATTGGACCACGTGCATACCTTCGTAGCGATACTAACATTCTTGAGCATAGTATTTCATGATGTAGGGTTTTAGAAATGCTTTTTCCCCGATGCAAGGCCTAGCATAACAAATTTCCTATTGAATCTACCACTCGACATGAGGATAATTATAAATTTAAAAAAATTTAAAACTTGCACTTAAACTTTCTAATAGAATTTAAATTTTTATGATTATCCTCGTTTCGAATGGTAGATTCAATAGGAGATCTTTCACACTAGACCTTGCATCGGGGAAGAAGCATTTCTAGAAACCTGCATCATAAAATGTTATGCTCAAGAATGTGAGCATCACGATGGAGGCACGCATGCGATCCGATGTCCACATGCAACCGGTGCCTGGTCATGTTTTTTAAAGGCCTCTCTCTTGTTTTCGAAGAGGTAGAATCTCTTGAGTGTTGCAATCCCTTAATGAAGCCTCGTATCATTGTCGATGAGGCTGTTAGTGAGGGAGAAGACCATGTAGGAGATTGTACATAAAATTACAAACATTTGCAATGGTTAGTCAAGGATGCGAAGAGGGTTTAGAAGGCCAATACCATGATGTTGAGGAAGAGCTTCGTAATTTAGTTCTTGGCTATTGCACTTGTTGTTGCTGGTTTGGGAACTGGAACGACGCTAGGGAGTATCTAATCCCCTTTCGTAATATTTGAAAAACCATGTAAACAAAAGCCAAAAAATGTTATGCTCAATAATAGATTCAATAGTAGCTCCTTTTCATTTGAATTTGTGTTGCGATGAAGCATAGAACGTAAACCATGGATGTTGTCCAACTTTTGTTCTCGATGCCTACTTATATCTTTGAAGTTCTCACCCCTATCCTCATCGGAACTAGTGTAGTTGAAGATGCTAAAACCCCTTGATTGTTGGGATCCTGTAATACAAGTTTCCATCTTCACTGATGATTTTGTTAGCGATAGAGAAGACAACACCAAAGATGCCAAATGCTCAAGGTGTTTGACGTCTTCAACTATGCTAGCTCCATCGAGGAAAGGAGCGAAACAAACAGGGTTATGAGTAGGTTTCGATTGTGGAAGTTGGATAGCATACATGACTTAGGTTTGTTGGTGATATACATAAGCATTGCATTCCGTGATGCTAGAATCTAAAAGTGCTTACACAAATCCGAATGCAAAGGAGCTACTAGAGAATCATTGAGCATAGTATTTTTGGCATTTGTCTATATGGTTTTTCTAATCTCTTGTAAGAGGATTGGATATTCCTTAGTGTCAACCTCGGTTATCCTTGTTCTCATACCAGCAAGTGGAGAAGTCAAGAACTCCCTTGTGAAGCTACTCGGTAACATCATGGTACTAACCGTCCAAATCCTTACACTGTCCTTCACTAGCAAGTCAAACCAACTATATCTCTAAATATTATAATTAAAGTTTAAAATTTTAATAGGTCTAAAATATTAGATTTTTTAAATTTAAAAATTAGAAATATTATAATTTCTTATCATTGTATTGATTTTTTCAAAATAGAATCCTCACTGTCCTTCACTAGCAAGTCAAACCAACTATATCTCTAAATATTATAATTAAAGTTTAAAATTTTAATAGATCCGCACACTGTCCTTCACTAGCAAGTCAAACCAACTATATCTCTAAATATTATAATTAAATTTTAAAATTTTAATAGATCTAAAATATTAGATTTTTTAAATTTAAAAATTAGAAATATTATAATTTCTTATCATTGTATTAATTTTTTTCAAAATAGAATCAATAATCAAAATTTCAAAAATAGATTTACTTTTGTTTGAGAGTAA
Organism: Musa beccarii; assembly: GCA_024322285.1. NCBI lineage: Eukaryota > Viridiplantae > Streptophyta > Magnoliopsida > Zingiberales > Musaceae > Musa > Musa beccarii. The sequence goes on from CM044394.1 coordinate 45,804,787, forward strand.
GTATGCTTTTTATAATAGATTTTTACATCAAATTTAGTAGTTAGTTTTTTAATACACCTTAAAAGAAAGTCAAAAAAAGATTTCACACTTTCCTTTTTGACTTACCAAATTTAGACACACTTAATTTGGTTATTCCTAAAATAGGAATGTTTGATTTTTTTATTGAAGTAGTTATATGGAAATTTTGTTAAGGAATTAAACTGTAAAGTGGTTTTTGTTAGCACCCTTGGAATTTGAGGTTTTCTAAAAATGAAATATTTCGAAATTGGTAATTCAAAAATCTTCAAATTCTGAAATTTAAAATATAAAATTAATTAATTAAAAAAGTTAGTATAGGAAAAATCCAGCCAAAAAACTCATTTTGGATCTGATTTTCTAAAAATTTCAATGGAAAAATCCAGCCAAAAATCAACCAAAAATAGTAGAATTTTGATTCTTGCCAAAAAAACTCATGCAAACAAATTTTCAGGATTATTTTTATCAGCAGAATTCAATGGAAACATTATTATTTTACCAATAGGAATAATTTAATTTGTTTAATAAAATGCATAAAAAATTATGTTAATGAGGTGCACGAACATCATGGCAAAATATAAAAGATTAAGTCAGCAGAATATTAACAAATACATAACTATAAAATATAGTGTGGATTAACATAAAAAATCATAAAATGATTCATGATTTCATCACAAGATAATCCAATTATATATATTATTTAATGATAATCACCATGAATCAATTAATCAATCAAATATTATGGTGTGATTAATTTTAAAAGAGGGTTACCTCCTTGGTAGATTCTTAATTAAAATTTGGTATACAATATTTTGTCCTAGATTGTTGGAACATAAACTAATATTAGATTGCATTTAATCAAAAAATCTAACAACATTTGATTTTCAAATATAAAAGAAACTACTGGAAATCACGTTGGATGCTGTCCTAATGCAAAGCGAGGAAAAAAATTTGGATTATTAAGTAACTAAATCAAAAGAGGAATCACGTTAGTTTATATGAAACTTATTTTCGGTCAATTAAAACCCAAAAGATTAAATATCAATGAATAATGTTGTAAATGTCAAATCATTCAGAAAAAGGTAATAATGACAAGAGTAATGAAAATTTTGATTTTTCCCTCTCAATGCTAAAAATATATTTTTGAAACATAAAATAATACTAGACTACATTAAATTAAGAAATCATATAAAATTATATTTTTAAATATAAGATAAAGAAATAGAAGTGAAATGTGAAATTGTGTTGGATGACTTTAGGTCAAAGCCTTACTTTTTTTTTTGCAAGTTGACTTCAAGAAAATACCCCAAGATACAACTGGGAAATTGCTAGTGGATAGTTGATAAGATATGCCATAGAACAAATAATAATGAAATACCCTTCATAAAAAATGAGCTATAAGAGAGAAAGAGAGAGATTATAATAAAATGATTATAAGAAAAAGAATGGATTAATTATCCGACTTGCTATAGGCTCAAGAAATGAACTCTCAGGATAAAAACTCTAGACCTCTACACATCTTACATATAGACATAGAATTACATAATCTAAAAAACAAATATAGCCTCACACTATTGTGGGAAAAGAAATTAATTTACCAACTTATTCTCTAATGACCCATTATAATATTTTGACCCCCTTTTATAGGCCCATGTATAAGAAGAAAAGGAAATAATTAATAAGAAAAAAAATCCAAGCATATCAAGACTAATCAAATAAACAATGTTTTACATTCTTTGGAGAAGAAAAGTTTCCAAGTTTATCTGGCCAAATGGCCTTCCTTCTCTTGATACTTGATTGTTTTTCTTTTTTATATCTAGATGATTCTTTTCTTCATTTTCTTAAATACTTCCTTTTTTGTTTCTTCATAGTCAATCTAGGAAACAACGTCATGAATTTTATTTTTAAAAAAATACTATTTGCTTTTCCTACATAAGAACTTGTCGCAAGTTCATAAGATTGAAATATAAATCAGCTTTGGTGATACATCTTAGATACACCAAAAACTATAACATCAAACCTGAAATATGACAATTAGAAGTTAATTTTTTTATAATAATAGAATAGAAAGAGAAGAAGAGAAAGATAGCAATGATAAAATAATAAAATAAAACTACCAGATATCCTCCCCTTTTTTTTGCAAAAAATAAGTGACAAAAGGAAGTTTTGAGGTCAAGACTTTATAATATCCTGTCAAACTATTTATCAACTCAACTAATTGACACCATCATAATTAAGGAGAAAAATCTTAGAATTAAGGTCTTGCATCTTCAGATACATGGATTGTGAAATTATATCATTTGAAAAATAGATGTCACTTTTTCTCATACAACTTAATTTATCAACTCATTTTCTAATGATTGTATTACAATCTTTTGGCCCTTTATATAAGCCTTAGGTAGATGGAGAAGAAAATAATAATAAGAAAGAAATTGTCATCATATTAAGGTTACTCAAGTAAATTATATTTTGAATTCTTCACAGAAGAGAAGTTTCTAAATTTTCATTCTCAAATATAAGGAATTAGCTTGTTTTTACATTATTAAACGTCCTTCAAGCAGTGGGTTGAATGAGCACATTTAATCAGTTGGCCAATGAGCACATTTGTGAACTCTTTTAAAGTGCATCATATATAAAGTATAACTCTAAACTCATTCCGATAGGGATTAGTACTCTTATATTGTATGTTATATGAGATATGACTCTATACATATTCTTAGTATGAGTCCTCATAGATAAGTATATATAAACAATTGAAAAGGGATCTAGGAATTCTTTAAAAATTCTCATAAAAACGGTCAAGATAATTGTGCACGATCATAAACGTGAAACCTATAATAAGATAAATAGTATTGTGATTTGTAATAATGAATATTAGGATCAAAAGAACATAGTTCACTGGTAAGTGTTTCAAACTCTTTATAGGATTCAAATTACTTAAGAGGATTAGAATTATGAATTCAACTAGAAAGAAGAATCTTTAGTAAATTATTATTGCTTATACACACTGATGTATCTATCTTTTAGTCAGGGAGCAAGATAAGAGAAACTACTTTGTGCGGTCATGGTTTCTCTCTAGTGGATCTAGAAAGGATGAGAGGAAATGTGTAAAATAAAAAAAATTAGGTTTATATGAAAGTGTATGAAAGTGGGTTTGTGTTTGAGTCAGGATTAACTCAATGGTACTTGTAATTGATGTCATATGGTGAAAATTTTCTTCATGGATGTAGCTAAATAGTATTGAACCACATAAATCTTCTTTTAGCTTTCTAGTATATTATCTGATACTTGATCTTTGGGATTTCTCTTTGGCTTTCAAATCTTCTCAACCCTTCGATTCAAAACCTGATGATGATAAGAGTGACGTGTTATGAAGATTAGATGTTATTTCATTTATGGAATTCTTGAGTAAAGCATTCGATGACACTGATCATGAACTACTTCCTCAAAGCAGATTTGAATGCGTGGTAACTAGTAGTGAATCTATTGCTGAGCACATCATTCATATTTTTTGAGTTTATGATCATTTTGAACTCTTGCAACTAGATATATTCTTTTATGTTAGGATCAGTTCGGCGCTAAGAGGGGGGAGGGGGTGAATTAGTGCAATGATAAAATACGACAAGTTTTGATGATTTCAGAAAATTTCGCATAATAAAAATCATTTCTATGATAGCCATATCGAAAATATGTTAAGATTGAAAGGATTCGTAAATGAAAGAGAATGATCCAAGTAATTACAGTAAGGTAAAGAGTTTGCAGAAATATAAACAACGAAAAGTAAATACAAACTCGATTTTTATAGTGGTTCGGTCATTCGACCTATGTCTATTCCCAATTCCTCTTCGCTTGAGGCCACCTGCTTTCCACTAATTGTCTTCCTTCCAACATGCGAAGACTAACTCCCTTTTATAGTCTTCTCTTATAAGATTTCTCTTACTCTCCCTTAGAGTACACTTCTATGCTTAATGAAGAGGGATACTTTGGTTTTACAATGGTTTCAATAGAATTTTGGCTCCTTTTTCTGCTCAATTCTTACTTTTCTAAGCAAGAATAGCTGGGGTATTTATGGACCCCAAGTAGATTCAAATTTGGAGCCCAAATTTGAATCATTTCGGATTTCTAGTATACCCTAACACTATGCGGTACTACCACCAGTCTAGCGATACCACCGCTTGGGCACATTGGTCTGTCAGTGTCCTGGGTAGTACCACTGCCTAGTAAATCCTGGGGAACTGAACCTAGGTAGTTCCACTGCCTCAGTCTGGCAGTGCCATCACCATACAAGGTCTAGCAACCTGGTTGGGCCTTGAATCTGACCTAATCTAGTTCATTAACAGACCTAGTTGGCTTCTACCAAGGTTAAAAAGATTATCTCCTAATCTTAACCCTAATTACATGCTAACTATAAAATTAAAGATATTTTCTAAGTAAAACAAAATCTGACACATCAAGGCTTCTTCCGACGAGTTTCTGGTGAACTTCCAGTGGACTTCCGACGAACTCTCAAACATCTTCCGACGAACTCCTGATAGGCTCTTGGACTTTACGATGATCTTAGCGAGTTCTAACGAATTTCTTTGGCAATCTCCGATCTTTCTCAACAAGATCTGTGAACTTCTGACAAATTTTTTTGATAAAATTCCAACGAACCCTTCGTCAAACTCCCGATTCATTCTCAGCCAATTCCGTCAGTATTCTGATGAATCTTTGGACTCCCAGCGAAGCCTCAAACTCTTAACGATTCGATCATACTTGACTTCGACACTTCATTTTACTTTATGCCTTCATTACTATCATAGTTAATCCTACACACTAATTAAGCCTTAACCCTACTTCGATCTAGACAATTACAAAGCGAATCGTAATTAGTTGCCTAGCACGTCATTAGTCCATCGACACTTCGTCTGGTTCTTCGGTGCATCATCCTCTCTTGCGGCTTGTTGCCCAATCGGCGATTGACTTCTGCAACCTTGATCTCCTTAGTGTAACTCTGCTCTTTTTGGCCTGATGCCTAAACTCTTATCCAAAGCCTTCTACCGATCGTCGACCAGACCTTCGGCTCGATGCCCAATCTCCTGACGTGTTCTTTTCTGATGTAACGTCAATTCATCCTATTTCAATTGTCTAATCCTGATCGAGAGTAGACCTGCGTGACTCAAAATGCAGTTAGATAATCAAAACACAATCAATTAGTTTCATCATCAAAATCTGATATTCAACACTTCATGCTTAATTTAGAATAATATTTACTATAATTAGAAAATAATCTAGTATTGTATTTATTTGGATTGAGTTCATGATCTTTTTGAACTCCTTAATTAAGAATAATATTTACTATAATAAGAAAACAATCTAGTACTATATTTATTTGGACCAAATCAAGAATTCTAAAAGATTTTGATCAAATTGTAAGACTGTCTTAGAAACTTTTAAAATATATGGAATTAATCCAATCCCCTTAAAAGAGATTAGAAAACTATATAGACAAAAGCCAAAAATGTTATGCCTAATGATATATTCTCTAGCAGCTCCTTTGCATTCAGATTTGCATAAGCACTTTTAGATTCCAGCATCATAGAGTGCAATGCTCATGAATGCCACCAACAAAACTAAATCGCGTATGGCATCTTACTACTACTCTTAGCCTTGAACGTTTCACTCTTGTCCTCATTAGAGCTAGCATAGTTGAAGACGTAAAAGCCCCTTGTGCATTTGACATCTTCTGTGTTGCCTTCTCTATCGCTAACAGAATCGTCAGTGAAGATGGAAACTTTTATTACAGGATCCCGGCATTCAAGGGGTTTTACGTCTTCAACTACACTGGTTCCGACGAGGATAGGAGTGAGAACTTCTATGGATGACATCCGTGGTTTACTAACTATGCTCCATCTCGACACAAATTCAAATGCAAAGGAGCTACTACTGAATCTGTTATTGGGCATAGCATTTTTTGGTTTTTGTTTATATGTTTTCTGATTATAGGAAATATTATTCTTAATTAATGAGTTCAAAAAGATCATGAGATCAATCCAAATAAATACAATACTCGATTGTATTTATTTACTTAAAAAATATTAATGATATGCTCAGTAATAGATTCACTAGTAATTAACCTTGCGTTCCAATGTGCATTGAGGAAGAAGTTGTTCTTGATCATGGCGTCATGAAAATCTTTGCTCAAGAATACCACCAATGAAATGACCTTTTAACACGTCGCTCTTGTCATCATCAAGTTTTGAATGTTAGGAATTGAGAAGATTTCAAAATTAAAAGAGAAATCCCAAAGATCAATTATTGGATTACCACACTCAAGGGATTCTGCATCTTCAAATGTCATAGACGAAGATAGGAGAGAGGCCTTTTGGAACATGAGTAGGCACCGATTGCATGTGGATATCAGATCACGTGCATGCCTCCATTGCGATGCTCACATTCTTAAGCATAGCATTTCATGACGCAAGATTCTAGAAATGCTTCTTCTCTGATGCAAGGCCTAGCGCGAAAGATCTCCCATTGAATCTACACTCAACGTGAGGAGAATTATAAAATTTTAAATTTTATTAAAAAATAGAAATGTAAGTTTTAAGTTTTCTAAAATTTAAATTTAAAAATAAAATATTTTGGTATATTTATCAATATCTATTCTTGGAGTAAATTTTCTTATTTTTTGAAATGATTTCGAGTTTCAACTTATATTTTTTTGAATTTGAAAAGAAATTTTGGATTTTTAATTTTAGAATTAAAAATTAGAATTCTTTAAACATGTTATTTGCTGTTTTATTTTTTTTAATCTATTTACTATTATAGGCTTGTTTCTGAAAGCAATATCATAAACAATGTTTTTTGTGTTACAAATTTATATAATTGTTTTAAAATCAATTTTTGTCATTCTTTAAAGAAACAATCTTGCATATATCGTTTCCTATTGTTCTAAATTGAACATCTAATATGTACTATCCAAACTTGTTATTTATTATTTTAATCTATATATTTGATTTTTAAATGTTTCCAAGATAGTCTTAACTTTGATCAAAATCTTTTAGAATTCTCAATTTGGTCCAAATAAAAACAACACTAGATTGTTTTCTTATTATACTAAATATTATTCTTAATTAAGGAGTTCAAAATGATCACGAACTCCAAGACTGAATGATGTGCTTAGCAGTAGATTCACTAGTAGATTCTCTTTTAAAGCCAAAAGAAAAATCCCAAAGTTAAACAATTAGAGAATATACCAAAAAGATGATGAAAGATTTATGTGATTTAGTACTACTTAGCTGTATCCATGGAGAAATTCATCACTATGTGACATCAATTATAAGTACTACTAAGTTAATCTTGACACAAATATAAATCCACTTGTATAAACTCTCATATAAACCTACAAAAATTTCTTACATATTTTCTATCATCTTTTCTACATTCACTAGAGAGAAACCCATGAAAGCATAAAGTATTTTCTCACATCTTACTTCCCCCACTAAAACATAGATATATCAGTGTATAGGCAATAATCATTCATAATACTTGAATTCATAATTATAATCCTCTAAGTAATTTGAATCCCTAAAACACTTGCCAACCCCAACATTGAACTATGTGTTTTGACCCTAACATTCATTATTACAAATCACAATACTATTTATCTTATTATGTGATTTCACATTTATTGGCATGCGCAATTATCTTAACATTTTTAATAAATTTTTTAAAGGATTTCCTAGATCCCTTTGCGATTGTTTATATAAACTTATCTATAAGGAGCCCTACGAATGTCCATAGAGTCATATCTCATACAACTTACTACTATTCCTATATTTCAATATAGGAGTACTAATCCCCATAGAAATGAATGCATTTTAAAAGAGTTCACAAAGGTGCTTATTGGCCAACTAATCAAATGTACTCCTTCAACCCATTGCTTGAATGAGGTTTAATATGATAAAAACAAGCTAATTCCTTATATTTGAGAAGGAAAATCTAGAAACTTCTCTTCAAGGAATGCAAAATATAATTTCTTTGAGTAACCTTATGATGACAATTTCTTTCCTATTTTTATTTTTTCTTCTTCTCCATCTATCTAAGGCTTATATAAAGGGACAAAAGATTGCAATAGAATCATTAGAAAACGAGTTAATAAATTGAGTTGTATGAATGATGTCATATCTATTTTTCAAATGATATAATTTCATATTCTATGTATGTGAAAATGAAAGACCTTAATTCTAGTATTTTTCTCTTTAATTTAGAAGGTGTCAACTAGTTTAGTTGCTAAATACTTTGACAATATATTACAAACATTGAACCTATAGCAACTCTGATAGTAATCTTGTTCTTTTTCTTATAATTTTCTCATTATGATCTTTCTCTTTCTCACATACAATTCATCTTTTATAAAAAAAATATATATTTTTTTATTATTATTTATCAATCATATCTTATCAACCCTCCATGCTAGTGTGCATAGAAAAGGATTTTCTAGTTGTATCTTACTTATAAGAAGGCAAGATTTTGCCCTAAGACAACGTCCAACATGATTCCATGTTCCACAATTATTTCTTTATCTTATATTTAAAAGTATAATTTTGTTTGATTTCTTTAGCAAATATAGTTTTGTATTAGTTTATGTTTCAAAAATATTTTTTAAAGATTGAGAGGGAAAAATTAAAATTTTCATTACTCTAGTCATTATTACCTTTTTCTTAATGTTTTGACATTCACAATATTATTCATTGATATTTGATCTTTTGGGTTATGATGGACCCAAAAAACTTATGTGGATCTTTCGTATAAACTTACATGATCCTCTTTTGATTTAGTTACTTAATAATCCAAATTTTCTTCTTTGCTTTGTTTTCGGACAGCATCCAATGTGATTCTGTGTTCCATTTCTATTTCTTTCTCTTATATTTGAAAATCAAATTTTCTTAGATTTCTTGATTAAATCCTATCTAATATTAATTTATGTTACAACAATCTTGGACAAAATATTGTATATAACAAGGAGGCAACCCTCTTTTAAAATTAATCAAACTATAATGTTTGATTGATTAATTGATTGATGGTGACTATCATTAAATAAAACATAAATAATTAGATTAGCTTATGATGAAATTGTGCATCAATTTATAGATTTTTTATGTTAATTCATGCAGCATTTTATAGTTATTTATTTATTAATATTTTGCTAACCGTTAATCGTTTATAATTTGCTATGAAGTTCGTGCACCACACTTTTGTTATCTTTTGTGCATTTTGCTAAATAAATTAAAATTTTCATGCTAATAAAATAATATTGTTTCCATTGAACTTCTGCTGATAAAAAAACCTTTGAAAATTTGTTTGTATGTTTCTTGGTAATAATTAAAATTCTTGTATTTTTGGTAATTTAGGTTTAGAAGTTTTTTAAAAATAAAATACAAGATGCGTTTTTTGGCTGAATTTTTCTATGCTAACTTGGTTATTTAATTAATTTTAGATTTTAAATTTTAAATTTTGAAGATTTCTGAATTACCAGTTTGGTAATATTCCATTTTTTGAAAACTTTAAATTCCAGAATTGTTTTAAAAAATTCTACAATTTAATTCCTTATCATATTTGCCATAAAACTACTTCAATAAAAAAATCAGACTTTTCTATTTTAGGAACAACCAAATCAAGTGTCTAGAAATCCTTTTTGAGTTTTCTTTTAAGGTATATTAAAACAAATTAACGACTGTATTTAAAAAAATATATATTTTATAAAAGGAAACTTATTCCCAAGCTTTGGTAAATTTTTTTCTAGAAAACTGGGTTATTGATATCATTTTGAAAAAGCAAAACAACATAAAGAAAATATAAAACGTCTATTTTTGAAATTCAAAAACTTTGATCTTCATCAATATTATAATAATTCTAAGATTATAAATTCTATTAAAAATGGAAATTTAAATTTAAATTCGAAAATACAATATTTTGATTTATATAATATTTTTTGAAATTATATAATATTTTGATTTCTATTTTTTGAATTTAAATTCGCAAATATAATATTTTGATTTATTGTGCAAGTTCTATTCTAGAAATATCTTTTATTTTACTTGAAAATTATCTCAGGTTTAAGTTCATATTTTCTGAAATTTAGAATTGAAAAATTAGTATTCCTTAAAGAACACTATTCCATGATATATTTTTAAATCTATTTTCTTTTACAGACTTTTTTCATAAAACAATGTTATAAGCACTATTATTGTATGTAACTATCACAAATTTATATAACAGTTTATCAAATCAATTTTTGATTTTTGCTAAACAATATTGCATTTGTTGTTTCCTATTGTAAATCTTACTATCCAAACTTAATGTTTTCTCACAAAGAACCTCGGTTTTGTTTATTTCACATTGAGCATCCTTATTTTCTCAAGTGAAAAAAATTACCCACAAGCACTTTTTTTTTCCCACCCTTTTAAATTCAATCCAAATGAACTAATATACATTTGACTGATTAAACATAATGATAAGTTCCAAAGTAAATAAAACTAATTAATTAAATAATGTTAATTTATGTTGATAAAAATAAAAATAATAGTATCAATTAAATCTTAATAATTAAAATATTAGAAATATCATTTATTTTACTGGAAATTTTTTTTCAGGTTTAAGTTCATATTTTCTGAATTTAGAAAAATTTTCAAAATTTCCAAATTTTAGAATTGAAAAAATAATTATTATTTAAAAACATTATTCCCTGTTTTATTTTTTAATCTATTTTACGTTACAGATATATTTCTTAAAACAGTGTTATAAACACTATCTTTTTCTATAACTATTACAAATTTATGTAGCAGTTTTTCAATTCAATTGTTGATTTTTGTTAAAAAAAATATTGCCTTCGTTATTTCCTATTGTAAATCTTACTATCCAAACTTAATGTTTGTTATACATCTGATTTCATGCCTTGTAAGAAGGAATTTTACAGTTTGATTTAAATTCTTTCATGATTTATGGTTTGGTCCAGACACATACAATAATAGTAAGAAAAAAAGTAAACTTATTTGCTTTCTGATTACTGTAACTTCTATTCTGAATTAAGTAAGCTATAAATGAAAAAGCTGTTCCCAATAGCAGATTCACCATTAATTTCCTCATATTCGGAATTTACATCAGCGAAGAAACAGTTTTGGATTCTGACTTCACGGAAAGCCGTGCAAGCCGTCCAACTTTCGCCGCCACTGCTTATGACCCCAAACACCTCACCCCTATCATGGTTGAGGCTTGAAGACAGAGAAGCACTTGAAAGTAGGGATCCCATGGTAGTGCCTTATGTTGCCACCCATGAATCTATTGGTCAGGGAGAAGACGAAGTTAGAGATGGAATCGGGAGAAGGTAAGGTATTTGTTGGAATCATAGCAGTTCTCATGGTTGGTGAATGACGGGAAGATGGCTCGTAAAGCCACACTGTGGAGGTCGAGAGGAGTCACACAAGGTTGGCGATGCTCAACTGGTATTGTCGAGAGATTGATAGTTGGGGCTGGGTTTTTCTAAGCCATGTTGAAACCACAGGCCTAGATGATCGGCAATACCTTGTCAAGCATCACGAACCTCGTGAGACTCTCGTCTCCAACTCAACGGTGCTGGCCTTCTAAGCTCTATCCCCGTCATGCACCAACCAGGACAAATGCCTAACGTCAACCCTTGTCTATGTTCCATCAACTGCATCGTCTTCTCCCTTACCAATAGACTCGTTGGTTGTAACGGTAGGCTCTGCTATGGGATCCCTACATTCAAGGGCACATCTTCAGGAACATGAGCAGGTACCGGTGGCGGAGGTTGGACGATGTGCATGCCTTCATTTCATTGAAGGCTTTCTCAAGCATATTCCGGTTTCTTCCCCGACGAAGATACTAATCCGAGGAAACTACAGGTGAATTTATTCATAGGCACAACCACTCGCAAAGGGATGATGATATAAATCTGTTCATTTTGGCCGTAGGCTGCTGCATAATATTTGGTCTCGTTGATTACTCCTCAGATGGTATGATATTGACAAACTGTTGTTTGTGATGTTATGGTTGATGTTATAGTATGATGAGTTTTCCTTCTGAAAACCTACTCGTCCAGAACTCCGATTTGTCTTTTTCCATCCACTATGTATAATCTTATGGCGCAATACTTGGGAGATATGGTAACTAAAATGGCAAGTAATCTTATGGTGTATGTAGTGTTAGTTGCAAGCATGCATGCTGCACCTGTATATACTAATGGGCAATCAAATACTAGCAATTGTTTTTAAGGAGTGATATACTTTTGGCAGGCTCGCAATTATCTGAGCGTAAACATTTTTCTGATGTGATTAAATAGTAATAACAATTCATATAACTTAATTTTCAAAGTAATAGACTTTATTCATAGTGAATATTTAAAAAAAAAATTCATACGGCATCATGAAGAGGGAAAATTTTGTACACAATTCTTGTTGATTTATAGACAAACTGATCTACTGAAGAAAAAGGAGATCTACAAATGCTCGAATCTACACCAAGATATAAGAGGATAAAAATCTAACAAAACTGCACATCTATCGTCTGACAAATTCCGACCTCTCTTACCGTCTCGGACATCGAACAATGAAATTGATGAAACAGACGGAGATAAAAGACAAAACTTGGATAAAAATGGTAGAAACAATTAAAGTTGGGAGAGGATCAGATTGTGTTTTTTTTTGCAATATGTCATAAAATCAGATTGCTAAAGATGAGGCAGAGCAATTTTCTAAATTCGAAAAGGAGAGGCTGTTTAGAGTGAAGCAAAAGAAGACGATTAGTATGCAAACATTTGTTGGTATCAGGCAGACGTATCATGCTTTTTTGGGTCAGTTGAAGTATGCAAAATCTTGCAATTACTTGCATGCCAATGGAAACAATAAGTGACTTCAACTTTAGAAATAACAAGAGAAATGTCGATGTGCAGAAAACAAAATTTACTATCAGCCTAGAAATAACGTTGGTTACCAAAGAGAAAAACAGCTGCATATTTTATTTGTATGCTAAGAAAATTAAAAAAAACAAAAGAGAAGGCAATCAATAATTAGAAAGCTGTAAGAAAATTGTAAGCAAACTAACTACTCATTCTTATGGCTGAATGTCAGTATAGAAAAAACATTACAAATTCAAGAAAAGAAATTGGTCAGTATGGAAAATCTTCACTCAATGTCTTTTCCTTTTCTTGCATCAAATTTCTGCCCAATTATGAAAAACTTTCGATGTCAGACTCTATTTGCACCAGATAAATCATCAGAACCATAACATGCTTCACATGTTCCATGTAGATTGACCAAAATCCACAATCTTCATGATTCATGTATGAAAAATAAGAAAAGAAACATCATCGTAAGCTACATGTTTAATATGTCTGTATAAAGCTGATAATTCATTGCAAATGATTTTTCATAGCCATTGTCCTTTGTTTATCATGCCTTATTCATTTTCAAGCCACATAAATTATTATTCCGAAACTTTAGCTCAGAAGACATGTTCGAGCTGATAGGCAGTCAAGCAAACAGAGACCCGCCGCTGAATAGGGGTCCTACAAGAAGGACAATCTTTCATACCCTTCTTCTCATGAAGCTCATTGCATTTTGTGCAAACAACTTGGTGAGCACAGGGAAGGAAGACAACCGACATCTCTTCTGATAGGCACATAACACATTCGCGTTCACGCTGTAGGTCTTCAGATGCCAAGTCCCGAGTATCCATGATCTTGGCCAATATATAGGAGTCATTACTTCTCTTTCCCTCTGAAAGGCTGGATGCATAACTTTTATCTGTTCCCCACCTCAGTGTAGCAATATTTGATGAGTGTGTGACTAGCCGTAACTGTGCAATCTGCTGTTCAAGTCTACGGATATCATTTTTACATCTTTGCAAAACATTTTCTGCTTCCAATTTTAATGTATTTTCCTGTGATTTTGCATAAGTCTCAAGCTGTTCCCGTTCTTTTCTTTCAGCATTGGCTTCTTTGAGTGTATCATCCTTCAGCTTCTCTTCTTGTCTCCACCTAGCCTGCAGGTTTTTCACGGGGCAGAACTAAGGAGAAATTCTTTGATCAAGTATTGCATAAAAAATACACAGCTTCTTAGTCAAACCAACACTAATGGTTAGAGCCAGGCAAAAGATACTGATAATTTATGGAGAAAAATACTGAATTTTCAAAAAAAAAATCCAGTGAATTATATACAAACCCCACGAAGAAAAAAAAATGAAGGTTATTAGATTCCTTTTCAAAAATCTAAAAGTTTATTCTCAATATCTATAAACATTTTAATAGCCTGTTCATGAAGCAGCAAATTACTTTCTTTTCGGCAGAACTTTCCAAGAAAATTGACAAATTAATGTAGGTTAAGATCAAATAAAGGTTATTCACCATATATAAGACCCAAAAGCTAGGAAACAAGATTTAAAAAGCTTTTTAGGGCAAATTGGATGCTAAAGTGAACAGAAGGAGAAGGATGATGTCAACTTTCAAACATATGGGACATTTACATATATTATCCAAATGATATTTGCATAATGTGGGCGTAGCCACAGTGACTTTAGCTCTATTTGGTTTCCTAACCTCAGTTGACACATATATTCACTGCAATTCTTCGGAAGATCCCACCATTGAATTCTATTGAGAATGATGCACTATCCAAATTGAGATCCGTCAAATCTCTTTTCAATTTTTTTCTTAAGTTTTCATTTCTTTTTTTCTTCTCAATCTCTTCGCACATCTAATCCTAATTGTAATAATCTGCAATTCCTGTCAAGATGTAAACCTCTGTGCTTGTATTTCAGCATGCAACTCAATGACGAAATGTAGCTTAAGTGACACCAATAACAAGTCCTAATATCCTCTCAGTTATCACACCTTTCTCAGTGCTCATTCCTACCATTGTCATTCCTCTAATCATCCACCCAACTACAGCTACCTGACTTCATGGTTTGGCATTCTTGCCAACCACCAAAATACCTGCACCTCTTTCAACCATGATCCCTCCTGCCATCCATCCCCAACAAAATCATTTGTAAGCTCTAATTGCAAGCAAACAAATTAAATAGTTGCACTTTACAATTGCAAATGCAAGAAAACCAGATGTTTCTGTAGCATATCCAAACATACGTTTCTAATTATAGTGCACTTATGATTGCCACTGAAACAAATTCTGGGAAATCAGACAGCCCTTTGGACAATAGCCAGTTGTGGAAGTAGTATGACCAATTTGTATGGCAAGGGAACAGCTTAAACCATCATCAATAAGATGAATAAAGATAATTCATAGCCTCGCTGTGATCAACAACACTTTAGTTGCAAGTTATTAATCTCATACCATGTGGTTGTTGACATCTTAATTTGATAACTTATATTTATGTTGCTTGGCCTGGATATCAGTTCATATTTTATCTTATCCTTTGCAGGTGACAGCCTCTTTTGCAAAAAGAGCAACATATACAAAATCTTTTACATTTGATAATATGGACTAAAACCTTAAACTACGTGTCTTAAGGGAACTGATTATACAGTACAATTATGTACTTTTACTGTTCAGGCAACTTTCTCTAATGCATTGCATGCCCTTCCCCACTTGAAAATTTGAATGATACACCCTTGAAAGAGATTTACCTCTGATTGATCTCTAAGCTTCTTGACTTGCTCAAGTTGCTGCTGCAGCTGAGACAGTTGATGCTTTTCAGTTGCAAGCTCCTCCTGTAACAGGACTTGCTGTTTTTCCCATGACTGGAACATTTTAACAGTCTTCATCTCCCTTCTTGAAACTTCTTGGCAATTGGCTGCTGATTCTGCAGCACGTAATTTTGCAGCTTCCATTCCCAACCTTAGCTGAGTGTTCTCAAATTCAAGCCTATGGGCAGCAGCGTTAGCCCTTTCAACCTGGGCACTTGCCTTTGATATTGCAAGTTCCATCTCAGCAAGCTTTTTCCTGGTATTTTCTTCCAAAGTTTGCCTCTCCTTTTCGAGACGAGCCACTTCTTCTTTTTCCTGTCTCAACGTTTGCAGCTCAGCCTTCTCCTTGCTCAGCCTTCGGGCAGCCTGCATCACTTTTTGCTGAGCCCAGTCAGTCCAGTCTTGCAATTGCGCCTGGAGTTCATGCATTAGGGGAACTAATACAAGCAACTTCTCATCCTTCTTGTCCTCTGGGACCCAATCTCTGCACATAATATCAGAATGGATTGAGCTATTATTGCTATAATTTGCAGCATTAACATTAGGTTCCTGCTTAAGACTAACACCAGCATTGCTCTCAGAAGGTAGTGACAAAGAAAGTTCAGTATTTGTACTAGATGCTGGTAACTGACTGCTAACTTCTTTTGCGATGCATGATGGACTAGACGAGTGTCCATCACTAAAAGAAAGGTTATGGTTAGCATCTGCTGTTGATTTGTTGATTCCTGCAGCTTTCCCAATCTTTAGTGAGGAGCTCTTCAAACTCATGCTCACGGAATCCGATACTGGATTGCATTTCCTATTTAAAATTAGGCTACTCAACCCACTCTGTTTACATGCTCTTGAAGCTGCTTTAGAACCCAACGACCGATAGCTCTTCTCGAAGTGAACTGACTTTTGTCGGAGGATGAATTCTCTTTTAGAACTACCTACATGGACCTTTCTACTGCCAACAGGCTTCTCCTCCTGTGAAGATCGAGAAACAACAATAGAAGATTCCTGAGCATGATTATATGATGAAATCAAGCTTTCCTTCACAGGTTTAGGTTTTGGGCCCATGCCATCCTCATTTGTAGCAGAGAACCTTCCACAAGGTAGGCTCGGGATCCCTACCACTTTTGCAGTGTTGGATTTCTGCATGTTCTCAGGACAAGATATGATGTGATTCAACTTCTCAGGCCCTTGAACATTTGTTTTGGTGTTTCTTGAAGGGGAGCTGTTATTAGAGACTGACCCTGATTCCAACTGGGAACCAGTAGAAGTGCCCAAGTATTCATCATATATGACTGTGTTCGACAAATTGCTATCCATCGCACAAGCATGGGAGACATTTGCATCGAACATCAGCAAGTGCCACATAGCATCACCTGTACTAAAGAACGGACTGACATCCCTAAGCACACTTATCATATCAGCCAACACACTTTTCTCCAACTTCTTCAGATCCTCGGCAACATTCTCCCTAGGAGAAGAATCCACCTCTTGCCCACTCCTCAGGAAAACCAATGCATTGTCCACAACGTTAGAAACCGTATCCTTATAACCATAACAGAGCCCTGAGCTCAACACAGCAGTTGTGGCAATTTCCTCGGCGTACCCATGCGAAGTGATCATCTTAATCGCAGTCCTAAAGACCATATCCAAATTACTCAACAAGATCTCCTCAAGCTGGGACTCGGTGAGGCAACTCCAATCGACATCCTGGAATTCATCCAACTCCAGCCCCTCTTTGTGCCCAAACATATGAGTCCTACACATATCACAGATGCCTGCATGGTTGTGTTCGGGGATGGGAATCTCAGTGCTTTTCTCCGTTGGGAACAACTCGTAGTCCGGCAACTCCATATGCAATGCATCAGCGAGCGTATTCGGGTCTGCCAGAGGCGGATCAGCTCGGAACTTCCTCTTGTTCCTGCTACTTGCTTCCTGGATCTGAATAGATGAGTTCAGAGGGCTACTGGCACTAGTAAGTACTGTGGCCATCTCGACTATGAATTCCTCCTCGATAAATCCTTGCTTATCACTAATGAATGCAGAGACAAATTACGGAATGAGAAGAGGGGAATCATGTAATTAAAATTATAAGTGGAATAAACGAAGTAATATGGTTCGTGGGGATCAAACCTTATAGATTTGGGGGAAAATGAATACAATCTTATTTTTCCTGCATCAAAGAGATTCAGTTTAGTCATAAGGTAAAGAAGGAAAACCTAAAAAAGATAAAACTCTCATCAATTGAACAAAACGGTACCAGACAAAGAACAAACGAATTAAAGATACCAAATTCTCTAAAAGAGAGCAAACGAAGATTAGATCCATAGGATGCATGCAAGAAATTGAAGAGCACTGCAATGGATCAAAGGGTTGCCGTGATTGATCATAGAGGTAGGTCGAAAGAGGTGAAAGTAATTAGGGAATACAGCTGATGGGGATCCTGGCTAGAGAATGGGGTTCAGAGAGATCGATCGGCACCCACCCGATTGGAGCTGACGGCGAGTGGATCAATCGCAGGGTTGATCAGAGATCAAGCGATGGATTTGGCGGCGGGGAAGGGCGAGGAGGAGCTTCTGCTGCTGCTGCTGCTGCTTCTGCTTTGTGTGTGGTAGAAAGGAGAAACACCTTCCTTTTTTATTCATCATTTTATTATATTATATACATACATCACTATGAATTTTCCTCTAAACATTAAAATTCTCAACACATTTATTATTGTTAACCTGCATTTAAGTAAATCATATTTAATATTACTTTATTTTTATCAAATAATTTTTGAGATATAAAATACTTGATTTTTTAATTTTTAATATCATAATGCTTTTTAAGAGATATTGGCATAAAAAATAATTTAACTTTCTTTTTTAAGCGTAAGCGATGAAAGTTTTAAAAATTATTAGAGAGAACTTTAAGACCTCAATCTTTAGTCTATGGGTTTGGTAAATCCAACCAGACTATAAATTGCAAAGCAATAATCAGATTTTGTAGCATTACGATACCAATGTTTTAGTAAATTCATCGGAGGAGATGTCAAATCTCAAACTCTAATGAGTGGATTTGATAAACCACCATTTATCATTATAAAACTAATAATTAGTTGATAATTAATTTATAATAGTTACAGATGATTAATTGAAATGACATATAAATAAAACTTTTGGGTTTTAAAAGGATATATATATATATATATGCAATTTTGTAAACTATTTCATTGTATTTTTTTTTCTTTCTTTGATTCATAAAAGAAGGTAGCAGGTGAGGTTAGTATATAGAGATGGTGTGAGGATAGGGCAGCATTTAGTGTTAGGTTTTCTTTGCAAATTCCAAAAAAAGTCACTGATTAGACTGATCGGTTCGATCCAAATAAAAAATATATATAAAATCTCTAATTTGGTTTGATTAATTTTATTTAAAATCATTAAAATTGAATTAAATTAAGACAAATCATTTAATTCTTGCGGACGAGTAGAAATTGACTGATTAAATCCAAATTGAGAAAAATTAAAAATTTTCAGAAAAAAATGTGGCCTCATCCTATTTTTAGTACTGTGGTATGTTTTTTCCCGTTTAGAACATTAAAAGTAAAAAAAAAATACAAAAATAAATCTACAAAGACCTGTCAAGCTCATAATTAATTTTAATTTGATAATTTACCTTGATAACATCATAAATCTTACTATTTAATTTCATAATTTCTCTCTCTCTCTCTCTCTCTCTCTCTCTCTCTATATATATATATATATATATATATATATATATATATATATCAATGAGGGTTGAAATTATCATAGACTAGAAATGAGTAAATTCATCTTCTCTTTTAAAACTTTCTAAAGGATCATTATAATGATGATTTTAAAAATCAATAATATTCTTATTTTTCATAAGAATTAGAGACCAGTCTTTCTACCTTCTACAGTAGCATTATAATGATAGTATTGATGATCGATGATTAAATTTAAAAAAAATATTATCATTGGATAGATAAGAGTTTAGAGAAATGTAACATAAGAGAGTCCTCTCCCATTCAAATAATCTCCTAATAATAAAATATTCTTTTTATTGATCAATAACCTTATTTAGAATCTAATTAAATCTTTAATATATCTTTAACTAAGTTGGACACAATCTAGCAAACTTGGTTGTGTTCTTAGTTTATGTCACCTAAGCCATCGGGCAAAAAAAAAAAAAAAAAAAAAAAAAAAAAAAAAAAAAAAAAAAAAAAAAAAGAAGAACAAACAAACAAACAAACAAACGGAAAACATGAATCAAAACAAGGTTGAAGTCAGCTATGAAGATATTGATCATTATGACCCAATATACTTATTAATTTGTTTAAATTTGCATTACGATCCTTATTGATCATCATAATAGCTTTATGAATATCGATGCATGCTTCTCTATTTGAGACCTAAAGTTATACTCCTACACTTCTTGTTAGGATCGAAATCGGCACTAAAAGTGGGTGAGGGGGCTGATACTCCTACACTTCTTGTTAGGATCGAAATCGGCACTAAGAGTGGGTGAGGGGGCTGAATTAGTACTTTCATAAAATGTCAGTGATTTGAAAAACTTTGTTCGATCAAGCCTATATCAAAAATGCATTTAACTTAAGAACGTTCATAAAAGTAGTGAGCAAGTAAATTAGTTGTAATATGAATGAAAAGCATAAAGTAAAAGAGTACATTAGATTTATAGTAGTTCGATTATCATGACCTACATCCACTATTGATTACTCTTTCGTCGAGGCCATCGGCTCCTACTAATAATCTTCTTTCCAACATACAAAGATGAACTGCTCTTACAATATTTTTTCCTTTTGATAGCTCAAAAAAAAAATCTTTACACCCCAACTCACCCCTATCTTAATTGAAATCAATACTTAGACTAAAGGAGGGGAATTCTCATAAGATTACAACATAGTTTTCCCTTGTTTTTTTTTTAATTCTTATATATGCTGAGTAGGGATGAGAGGGATATTTATAAGCCCCAAATAGATTTAAACTTACGGCCAAAACCAGTCTCATCCTAGGTCTTCCAAGTACTGACTATACAACTTATGTTGGGCAGTACCATCGTTTGACACATTGTCATTGGGTGGTACCACCACCCAGTCTAGTAGTACCATTGCTTGACACAGTTTTGTGTTAGGGATCGAGTGGCACTAAGGGGTAGGAGAGGAGGGTGGTGAATTAGTGCATCGGTAAAGAATGATAAACTTTCGATGTTTTAAAATAAGTTTCAAAAACTTCGTATGTTGAAAATGATGCTTCGATTAAATCCGCAACCAAAGATGCTTTAGAAGTAAATTGATTCATAAGAAGGAGATGAGAAAGTAGAGCATCAAAGTGAAGATGGTTTGCAGTAAAGTAAATTGCAAGAATATAAACGTAAACCGATTTATAGTGGTTCGGTCATACGACCTACGTCCACTCCCGATTCCTCTTAACTTAATGCCATCGAATTTTCCACTAGCTATCCTCTTTCCAATGGGCGAGGATGAACTCCCTTACAGCACCTCTCCATTTGATGGGCTTAGGAAGTAACCCTTACAAGGCCTCTCACCCCTCTTTTGGACTAGAACACACTCAAGGCTTAGAGGGAAGATTTTGACACTATTTCAAGAGAGTTTTCCCCTTTTCTTTCTCAGTTCTAGACACCCTTTCAACCATGAATGAGAGGGGTATTTATAGGCCTCAAGAGGATTCAAATTTGGAGCTCAAATTTAAATCAATTTTGTTTTTCCCGATGCTTGCGGTGCCATCGCCTGTTAGTGTTAGACACTGACAATGTACAGATCGGTGCCACCACCTAGCCTAGTGGTGCCATCGCCTGGGCTTGCTGCCCAACGACGGTACCACCGCCCAGCCCGACAGTGCCACCGCTTGGGCGGGCTTGCTGCCTAGTGGCGGTACCATCGCTTGGGCTTGCTGCCCATTGGCGGTACCACCGCCCAGCCCGGCGGTGCCACCGCATGGGCTCTCGGCCACTGGGTGGTGCCACCGCCCCAGCTTGGGCAGTGCCATTGCCCAGCCTATGCTCTCGGGTCCGGAGCGATGCCACCGCCCGAGCATTTTCAGCTCACTAGTTGGGCCTTAAACTCAGCCCAAATCAGTCCGAAACAAGGCCCAATTGGCCCTTACTTGGGTTATAGGATTAACACCAAATCTTAACTTAAATTAACATGATAACTATGAAATTAAAGATATTTCCTAAGCTATTATAAAGTTCGACAAGTCCAGACTTCTTCTGGCAAACTTCCGACAAACTTCAAGCCTCTTCCGATGAACCCTCAGAAACTATTCTGCGGACTCCCGGCAAGCTCTTGGACTTCACGATGATCTTGGCGAGTTCCAACGAGCTTCTTTAGAAAGCTCTAATCTTTCTTGGTAAGCTCCGTGAACTTCCGACGAACCTTCCGGCGAACTTCCGAAAACCCCTTCGATAAGCTCCATACTCGTCCTCAACTAGTTTCGATAGCACTCCCAACGAATCTTCGGACTTCCGTCGAACTCTCAAACTCCCAACGATCCATCACACTTGTCTTATGGCAGTTTGTTTTGCTTTATGCCTTCATCGTTATCGTAGTTAATCCTGTACACACAAACAAAAACTCTACTTTGATCTAGACAATTATTATAACGCGAATTGACATTCAGTTGCCTGGCATATCATTGGTCGATACTTTGTCTAATTCTTTGATGCATCATCCTTTTTTGCGGCTTATTGCCCAATCGACGGTTGACCTCCACAACCCCGATATCCTTAATGCAACTCCGCTCTTCGTGGCCCGATGCTCGACGTCTGAAGCCTTCTATCGATTATCGATCAGACTTCTGGCTCGACATCCAATATCCTAACGTGATCACCTGGCGCAATGTCAATTCCTCCAATGTCAACTGTCTAATCCTGATCGATAGTAGACCTGCATCACTCAAAATGCAGTTAGATCACAAAACACAATCAATTAGTTTCATCATCAAAATCCGAGATTCAATAATCTCCCCCTTTTTATGATGACAACTAATTGATGACTAACGGAGTTAACCATAACTCCCCGGAGTTTAACCAAAGTCCTCCTATAAATATGCCATTGATAGAACACTTGGATTATCCCAAATTCAAGCAACATTCATCACATGTTAAGAGAAATAACAAACCATCATGCAACTATATAAAATATTCAATTCAATGCATGAAGTCATCAATCTACTTCTCCCCCTATGTCATCAATAAAAAGGAGAAGTTGCATTTAGCTAGTTTTTAAGGATATGCAAATTTTACAATCATACTAGCTATCAATCAAGATATTAAACATACATCACTTTAAAACATTTAATCATAGTAAGTTTTTGAATACTTTCTCCCCCTATCTCCTTTGAGAAGTGCAAGCAAATTGTATTCAAAGATGTGTAAGTTGTATTTTCTTTGCTTCCTTTGCGATATGCAATCAATTTGTGTATGCATTTCATCACTTTAAATATGCAAGCAAAACATTACAACATACAAACATAGAAACATGGCAAGTGTAGGAATGTAAATTTTTGAAGTTTTGCATTTTCTCTTCTTGAGATAGGCAAGATAGCAATATTTGCATCCTTTGAGATAGCAATCCTTAGCTTCTTGTGAAATTATAAGATAGCAATTTTTCGATATTCAAGTTCTTTTCCTCTTTTGTAGGCTAGCAAGATAGTCAGTTTGCACTTTAATTTCTTTGTGATATGCCAAGCTAGCAATTTTCTTTCTCCCTTTATCATTCTAAAAAAGAAGGGAAGATGCAATGTTGTAATTGATTTCCCTTTTCATCAAAATGGCAAATGAGATATTAGAAACAAATATTGACATAAGTGTTTCTATCATCAAAATTTAAGTCATGAGTATGAATTCAATATTCAAGCCAACATTCAAGCAAACTAGCTCCCCCATAGTTATTATCAAAATGAAGTGGAGCACTCAATGGCTAAAAAATTTCAAGCCATAATCAAAAGATATCAATCATTTAGTAAATTTCTTTTACATCAATTTTCAATCATCAAAGCATATTTTCTTAAGTTGAGTATCGAAAAATCAAGAGAAAATAATTTGTATTTTTCTTCATATAACATGGGAGAATCATAAGAGAGTATAGAGTAAGAGATAAAAACTCAAGTTATCAAGATCATGATTTTATAAAAGTAATTCAAGAATATAGTTCCGAGAAACAAGAAACAAGTCATATTTCATTTGAAAAATTCTCTTTTGATAAATGAAATAATCATGGTATGCGATCTTGATTTATAAAAGTTTCAAGTTCTAATTATCAAGATCAAGATTACAATAAATATTTTCTTTAGCAAAGAATCACATAAGTACTTCATTATTGCATAAGAAATCTCATTGCATCATGATTTATAAATTCTTTCTCTACACATGAATCATAGGAGATATAATAACAATGATAACGATCATGATTCATTTGGTAGCAAATAGCAAGAAAAACAATTTGCTTCATGCTTAAGAAATTTTGTCAAGAAATCAAAAGAAGGTTCATGATTCGCTTGAAACAAATGATCTCATTCAAATCAATTTGTCAACTCGACAATCCATCAAATCAAAAATATTTTCAAGATTCATAACATGAATGAAGTGATTATCAACTTTTTATAGATTACAAAATGATATATAGAATTTTGATAAATACTTATTATCAAATTATTAATTTCATAATTCATTTAGAAGGTTCTCCTCTATGGTAAATATAAAGGAAATATAGGAGAACAAAATGAATTAAGGGAGATAGGACATGATTAAAGTATTTAACATGATTGAAGCATGATTCATATTTAAAATGTATCTTATGTCATAAATACGAATCAAGTAATTTTCAAATCTGAAATCATCTTCAAAAATCACATTTAATAAATTCATACATGACAAGCATAGATTTATTGAATTTCCTCTAGAAAAATTGATAAGATTGAGATAGAGGATTGCATTTTGTTTTTATATACGATTTGCTTCTTATAACCATGCTTTTGCCCTTAATAAAAATAAATATCAACATTCAAGACGAAAAGGTAAATTTTGTCATAAAGATCATCGAATCACATTAAGCATTTTGCATTTTCCAAAAGATTCGATTTAAGAAATTCACTTTATCATGATAATGTGTTTCATTTTAAGTTGTTTATTTCATATATGTGTTCTCATGTTTCAAAAGATGAGTATTAAATTTTAAAACCAAACATGAGTTTGTCATCAAGATATAACACCTTTAAATTCTCATGATATCATAAAATCATTAAGCATAACAACAAACATTTAATATTTTCAATTCATCATAAAAATGATTAAGACCTATTAATCCAAGATGGAAGTTTTTCAAATTATAAGCAAGATACACACATCTATCATCAAAAGACTTTTAAGAAATTCATACATAGATATGTATCATGTTTAAGATCGAAAACCGATATGGAAAGTATACATGGAATTTCCAGCTCAACCTATGCTCTCGGGTCCAGGGCGGTGCCACCGCCTGGGCATTTCCAGCTCACTAGTTGGGCCTTAAACTCGGCCCAAATCAGTCCGAAACAAGGCCCAATTAGCCCTTACTTGGGTTATAGGATTAACACCTAATCCTAACCCAAATTAACATGATAACTATGAAATTAAAGATATTTCCTAAGCTATTATAAAGTTCGACAATTCAAGACTTCTTCCGACGAGCTTCCAGCAAACTTCAACGGTCTTCCGACGAACCCTCGGAAACCATTCTACGGACTCCCGACAAGCTCTTGGACTTCATGATGATCTTGGTGAGTTCCAACGAGCTTCTTTGGTAAGCTCTAATCTTTCTTGGCAAGCTCCACGAACTTCCAACGAACCTTGTGGTGAACTTCTGAAAACCCCTTCGACAAGCTCCATACTCATTCTCGACTAGTTCCGATAGCACTCTCAACGAATTTTCGGACTTCCGTCAAACTCTCGAACTCCCAACGATCCATCACACTTGTCTTTTGGTACTTTGTTTTGCTTTATGTCTTCATCGTTATCATAGTTAATCCTGCATACACATAAACAAAAACTCTACTTCGATCTAGACAGTTATTACAACGTGAATTGACATTCAATTGCTTGGCACATCATTGGTCGATGCTTCATCTGATTCTTTGATGCATCGTCCTCTCTTGTGGCTTGTTACCCAATTGGCGGTTGACCTCCATAACCCCGATATCCTTAGCGTAACTCTACTCTTCTTAGCCTGATGCCCAACGTCCGAAACCTTCTGTCGATTATCGATTAGACCTCTGGCTCGATATCCAATATCCTGATGTGATCACCTGGTGTAATGTCAATTCCTCTGGTGTTAACTGTCTAATCCTGATCGATAGTAGACCTACATCACTCAAAATACAGTTAGATCATAAAACAAATCAATTAGTTTAATCATCAAAATTCGAGATTCAATAATCTCCCCCTTTTTGATGATGACAACTAATTGATGACTAACGAAGTTAACTATAACTCCCTGGAGTTTAACCAAACTCCTCCTATCAATATGTCATTGATAGAATACTTGGATTATCCCAAATCCAAACAATATTCATCACATATTAAGAGAAATAACAAACCATCATGCAAATATATAAAATATTTAATTCAATGCATGAAATCATCAATCTACTTCTCCCCCTATGTCATCAACAAAAAGGAGAAGTTGCATTTAGCTAGTTTTCAAGGATATGCAAATTTTACAATCATACTAGCTATCAATCAAGATATTCAACATACATCACTTTAAAACATTCAATCATAGCACGTTTTTGAATATTTTCTCCCTCTATCTCCTTTGAGAAGTGTAAGCAAATTGTATTCAAAGATATGTAAGTTGTATTTTCTTTGCTTTCTTTGCGATATGCAATCAATTTGTGTAAGCATTTCATCACTTTAAATATGTAAGCAAAATATTACAACATACAAGCATAGAAGCATGGCAAGTGTAGGAATGTAAATTTTCGAAGTTTTACATTTTCTCTTCTTGAGATAGGCAAGATAGTAATATTTGCATCCTTTGATATAGCAATCCTTAGCTTCTTGTGAAATTACAAGGTAGCAATTTTTTGATTATCAAGTTCTTTTCCTCTTTTGTAGGCTAGCAAGATAGTAAGTTTGCACTTTGATTTCTTTGTGATATGCCAAGCTAGTAATTTTTGTTCCCCCTTTATCATTCTCAAAAAGAAGGGAAGATGCAATATTATAATTGATTTCCCTTTTCATCAAAATGGCAAATGAGATATTAGAAACAAATATTGACATAAGTGTTTCTATCATCAAAATTTAAGTCATGAGTATGAATTCAATATTCAAGCCAACATTCAAGCAAACTAGCTCCCCCTTAGTTATTATCAAAATGAAGTGTACTCAATGGCTAAAAAATTTCAAGCCATAATAAAAAGATATCAATCATTTAGTAAATTTCTTTTACATCAATTTTCAATCATCAAAGTATATTTTCTCAAGTTGAGTATCGAAAAGTCAAGAGAAAACAATTTGCATTTTTCTTCATATAACATGGGAGAATCATAAGAGAGTATAGAGTAAGAGATAAAAACTCAAGTTATCAAGATCATGATTTTATAAAAGTAATTCAAGAATATAGTTCCGAGAAACAAGAGACAAGTCATATTTCATTTGGAAAATTCTCTTTTGATAAATGAAATAATCATGGTATGCGATCTTGATTTATAAAAGTTTCAAGTTCTAATTATCAAGATCAAGATTACAATAAATATTTTCTTTAGCAAAAATCACATAAGTACTTCATTATTGCATAAGAAATCTCATTGCATCATGATTTATAAATTCTTTCTCTACACATGAATCATAGGAGATATAATAGCAATGATAACGATCATGATTCATTTGGTAGCAAATAGCAAGGAAAACAATTTGTTTCATGCTTAAGAAATTTTGTCAAGAAATCAAAAGAAGGTTTATGATTCGCTTGAAACAAATGATCTCACTCAAATCAATTTGTCAACTCGACAATCCATCAAATCAAAAACGTTTTTGAGATTCATAACATGAATGAAGTGATTATCATCTTTTTAGATATTGCAAAATGATAAATAGAATTTTGATAAACACTTTTTATCAAATTATTAATTTCATAATTCATTTTGAAGGTTCTCATCTATGATAAATATAAAGGAAATATAGGAGAACAAAATGAATTAAGGGAGATAGAACATGATTGAAGCATTTAACATGATTGAAGCATGATTCATATTTAAAATGTATCTTATATCGTAAATACGAATCAAGCAATTTTGAAATCTGAAATCATCCTAAAAAATCACATTCAATAAATTCATACATGACAAGCATAGATTTATTGAATTTACTCTAGAAAAATCGATAAGATTGAGATAGAGAATTGCATTTTATTTTTATATGCAATTTGCTTCTTATAACCATGCTTTTGCCCTTAATAAAAATAAATATCAACATTCAAGACGAAAAGGTAAATTTTGTCATAAAGATCATCGAATCACATTAAGCATTTTGCATTTTCCAAAAGATTCGATTCAAGAGATTCACTTTATCATGATAATGTGTTTCAGTTTAAGTTGTTTGTTTCATATATGTGTTCTCATGTTTCAAAAAATGAGTATCAAATTTTAAAACCAAACATGAGTTTGTCATCAAGATATAACACCTTTAAATTCTCATGATATCATAAAATCATTAAGCATAACAACAAACATTTAATATTTTCAATTCATCATAAAAACGATTAAGACCTATTAATCCAAGATGAAAGTTTTTCAAATTATAAGCAAGATACACATATTTATAATCAAAAGACTTTCAAGAAATTCATACATAGATATGTATCATGTTTAAGATCAAAAACTGATATGAAAAGTATACATGGAATTTCATTATCTCAAAATATCATCTTAATTCGTCATAAAAACAATTAGACCAAAAACACGTTAATCCAAAACATAGAGTCAAATCAACATAACTTCAAAAACTAATGCATGTTATAAAATAATCAAGCATTATGTTTAGAAATGAAAAGCAATATAAAACATCAAGATACACATGCATGGATTAATCCTATGCATTATCACAAATCATGCAATCATCATTCATATTTTTAATTTTCAAAAATAGTAAGAAAGAAAAGCATAACAAAAAAAACTTCCTACCAACTATATCAAGCAACTCATGAAAGGATCATATAATTTCAAAATAAGGTAAAAATAACTTGGTTGAGTTTCTTACCTCATTGTCGAAAACCGATAAGGAATAGTTTGCATCTTCATCTTTGTTGCGCGCTTTCCTCTTCTTCATTGTCGAAAACCGATAAGGAATAGTTTGCATCTTCATCTTTGTTGTGCGCTTTCCTCTTCTTCATTTTTGTGCATTTGCCTTTGGAGCATTCCAGTTTCTTGCATTCATAGCAAGAGTTGGTGTTCTTTTTATTTATGTTCTTTAATTCTTATTTAATGAACTTTTTAAATTTTAACGTTAAATGTTCAATGTCCTCAACATTGTCCTCGTTACTTGAGTCATCACTCAAGTGGCATTTTATAGTCCAAAATGTCAAATCCTTCCTGTTCTTTGGAAGATGGTCCATATGTTCATCGAGTTCATTGTGTTCCAAGAATGACATTTCATAGGTCATTAAAGAGCCAATTAGTTCTTCAATAGGTAAATTATTTAAATCTTTAGCCTCTTGTATTGCAGTTACTTTAGAATCCTACCTTTTTGGAAGGGATTTTAAGATCTTGTTTATGAGTTCAAAATCTGAAAAAGATTTACCAAGAGCTCTTAGACTATTGACAACATCCGTGAAACGGGTGTACATGTCGCTGATAGTCTCACTTGATTTTATTTGGAAGAGCTTAAAATCATGCAATAAGAGGTTTACTTTCGAGTTTTTAACTCTATCAGTTCTCTCATGCATGATTTCAAGTGTCCACCAAATATCAAAAGCCGTTTCGCATGTAGAAATCCGATTGAACTCATTTTTGTCTAAAGCACAAAATAAGGCATTCATAGCCTTTGCATTTAAAAAGAGATTTTTTTTCTAAGTCTGACCATTCGTTTATCGGTTTAGAGGGAAGTTGAAAGCCATTTTCAATAATATTCCATAAGTTTAAATCTTGAGAAATCAAGAAAACTCTCATTCGAGTTTTCCAATATGTGTAGTCCAATCCGTTAAAGAATGGTGGATGAACAACCGAAAAGCCCTCTTGAAAGCCATGAAGAGCCGTTTCTTACGAGTGTAAATCCAATGAGAAATAATGAGACTCTGATACCAATTGTTAAGGATCGAGTGGCACTAAGAGGGGGTGAATTAGTGCAGCGGTAAAGAATAATAAACTTTCGACGTTTTGAAACAAGTTTCGAAAACTTCGTATGTTGAAAATGATGCTTTGATTAAATCTGCAATGAAAGATGCTTTAGAAATAAATTGATTTATAAGAAGGAGATGAGAAGGTAGAGCATCAAAGTGAAGATGGTTTGCAGTAAAGTAAATTACAAGTAAATTGATTTATAGTGGTTCGGTCATACGACCTATGTCTACTCCTGATTCCTCTTCACTTGAGGCTATCGGCTTTTCCGCTAGCTATCCTCCTTCCAAAGTGTGAGGATGAACTCCCTTACAGCACCTCTCCTTTTGATGGGCTTAGGAGGTAACCCTTACAAGGCCTCTCATCCCTCTCTTGGATTAGAACACACTTAAGGCTTAGAGGAAAGATTTTGATACTATTTCAAGAGAGTTTTCCCCTTTTCTTTCTCAGTTTTAGATACTCTTTCAACCATGAATGAGAGGAGTATTTATAGGCCTCAAGAGGAGCCCAAATTTGAATCACTTTCATTTTTTCCAATGTTGGCGGTGCCATCGCCTGTCAGTGTCAAACACTGAAAGTGTATTGGGTGGTGCCACTGCCTAGGCTCTCGGCCACTGGGCAGTGCCACCACCCAGCCTGTGCTCTCAGGTCCTAGGCGGTGCCACTGCCCAGGCATTTCCAGCTTACTGGTTGGGCCTTAAACTCGATCCAAACCAGTTCGAAATAAGGCCCAATTGGCTCCTACTTGGGTTATAGGATTAACACCTAATCTTAACCCAAATTAACATACTAACTATGAAATTAAAATATTTCCTAAGCTATTACAAAGTCTGATAAGTCAAGACTTCTTTCGGTGAGCTTCCGACAAACTTTTGACGAACTTCCGGTGGTCTTTCGATGAACCCTCGGAAACCATTCTATAGACTCCCAGTAAGCTCTTAGACTTCACGATGATCTTGGCGAGTTCCAACGAGCTTCTTTGGCAAACTCTGATCTTTCTTGGCAAGCTCCGCGAACTTCCGACAAACCTTCCGACGAACTTCCGAAAACCCCTTCGGCAAGCTCTCTACTTGTTCTCGACTAGTTCCGGTAGCACTCCCAACGAATCTTCGGACTTCCGTCGAACTCTCGAACTCCCAATGATCCATCACACTAGTCTTCTGGCACTTTATTTCGCTTTACGTCTTCATCGTTATCGTAGTTAATCCTGCACACACACAAACAAAAACTCTACTTCGATCTAGACGGTTATTACAACACAAATTGATATTTAGTTGCCCGGCACATCATTGGTCGGTGCTTCGTCCAATTCTTCGGTGCATCATCCTCTCTTGCGGCTTGTTGCCCAATCGACGGTTGACCTCCGTAACCCCGATATCCTTGGCGTAACTTTGCTCTTCTTGGCTCGATGCCCGACATCCGAAGTCTTCTGCCGATTGTCGACCGGACCTTCGGCTCGACATCCAATATCTTGACGTGATCACCCGGTGCAACATCAATTCCTCCAGCATCAATTGTCTAATCCTGATCGATAGTAGACCTACGTCACTCAAAACATAATTAGATCACAAAACATAATCAATTAGTTTTATCATCAAAATCCGAGATTCAAGATTTTGGAGATTGTGTCTCAGAGAGTAAGCCACTAGCGGTTCCATCATCTATTCTGGCGATGCCATCACTTGACCCACCTTTTGGGTCATTGATTGAGCCTTTCTCTTAGCTCAAAATAGCCCTAACTTAGGCCCAATGGGCCCCTAATTGAGTCGACATAATTATGTTCTAAACTAATGCAATTAAAACTAAAACTACTTCAATTTAGAAAATTATTACAAAGTATTAATCACATGTTATCTGGTATGTCATTGGTTCATTCGGTGCTTCGTCCGACCCTTCGACACATCGTTCTCTCCTTCGGTGTATTGCCTAATTGGCACGTTGTCTTCTTGTAACATCCAATCTCCTTGGCGCAATGTCTAATCTTCTTGGCCCAATGCCCAAACTCATGGCACGAAGCTTTCTACCGACACGTCGACTGATCCTCTAGCTCAACATCCAATCTTCTGACATGTTCCACTCCGGACTAATATTAATTTTTTCTATTTTAATCAAATTATCTCTCCATGATCGAAGCTAGTCCTATGTAACTCAAAACGTAGATTAGATCACAAGCTCATCAACTATTAACATTATTAAAATTCGAGAATCAACAATCTCCCCCTTTTTGATGATGACAATCATTGATGTTGGAGTTTAAACAAAACTCCCCCTATCAATATGTCATATTGATAGAACATTTAAATTCAAAAAATCATGGGTATTGCATGCATCATCATGATTTCAAATCAAGGTATAACATGCATAAAATCATTAAACATGATATACAAACATTTACATTTTCCACTTATTCATTATACCATACATCAAATTTTAACATCATCATCATACTTCTCCCTATTTGTTATCAATAAAAATAAGAAGTGCAACTAGTAAGTTCTTGAGATGTGAAAGTTAAGCAAAATTTTTGCTTCTCTTGAGATAACAACTTTTTTCTTCTCTTTATGATGTGCAAGCTAGTAAATTTTTTCTTATTTTTTGAGAAGTGCAAGCAAGTTTTACCTTTCTTTGTAAGCTAACAATTTTGCCTTTTCTGAGATACGCAAGTTTAGCGATTTTTTATTCTTCTTGAAGTGTGCAAGCTAGTAATTCTTTCTCCTTGAAATGTGCAAGCTAGCAAATTTATTGCTTCCCTTTGCAATATGCAAGTTAATAATTTTCTTTCCCCCTTTGTCATTGTCAAAAGAAAGGGAAGAATACAATGTTGTAATTCTTTTTTCCTTTACATCAATTTTCAAATCATGACAATCAACAAAAATAAATTTTCATCAAGAGTGATCAGTGAGGTATAGATATCATAAATACAAGGGAATTGTACATAATAAAACTCAAGTCATAAATATTAAAAAGTTATAAAAACTTAAGTCATAAATATTAAAAAGTCAAGTGACATATCATGCTTAATTTAAATACATCTGTTCTTTAGTGAAAGGAAAAATCTTGATTCATAGAAAACTTTCAAGTTGTAATTCTGAGAGATCAAAAGAATAATCATAATTTATTTGGATAATTTTTCTCTTTAGTAAATAACAAAAAAAATCTTAGGAGATTAAATAGTCAATAATCTTCAAAGGAAATCTTAAGTTATGAATTCCGAGAAATCAAGAGAAAAATTTAGATAAACATTCTCTTTAGTAAAATGCAAGAATCATATGAGAATAAAGAGTAAGGGATCTTGATTCATATAATGAAAATCTCAAGTTATAATTCCAAGAATTCAAGATCATGATATAACAAAAAGAGTCATGGGAGAACAAATAAAGGGTCTTGATTCATGCATAATATATCTCAATTCATCATGAATCATAAAAAAATTTAAGTTATAATTTAAAAAAAATTATGATTCATTTGAAAAATTCTTTTTAATAAAATGAAAGAATCATGGTATACAATCTTGATTTATATAAAAATTTTAAATCATAATTATTGAGATCATGGTTTGTTTGCATAGATCTCCTCTTTAGTAAATGATGAAAATTATTCTTAGGATATCAAAGATCTTGTTTCATTAAAAAAAATTTAAGTTATAATTCTGAGAAATCAAGATCATGATTTCAATAAAACTTCTCTTTAATACATAGCAAATAGAATCATAGGAGAACAAGGATCTTGATTCATAAAAAAAATCTCAAGTATCAAGTGAAAGATTTGGATTAAATTCATTCAAATTTAAATAATCAAATCATCAAAATTACATTCAAGAGATTCATAAACAATAATATACATAGATCCATCAATTGAAAAAGTTAGGAAAAAATGCATTCCTCTTTTTTCTTAATTTAAATTCAAGTGATTGATTTCATACAAGCATGCCCAAGTTTTTATGTAGAAACTATGCATCGTCGTATAAATTTGAAAAGCAAGTTTCATCAAAAAAGAAATAATTAAATTCAATAGGATAATACATTAAAATAGTAACACATCTTCAAAAAAAAGATTTGATTTAATATTTTAATTTCAATGATAATACTTTTTCCTTCTTAAGTGAGTTTAACTCTTTACACTTAGTGCGAGGAGTTAACATACAAATGTCATGCTCATTTTTTAATTTTTCAAAATCACTAGAAGAGGAAGCATGATATAATTTTTTATATTTTTATTTCTTACTAATTTAAAAGTAACTCATGAAATGCATCAAGTAATTTCATAGTAAAGTAAAGGTGCTTTGGTTGAGTTGCTTATCTCATTGTAGAAGGCCACCAAAGCGTAGTTCGCAACCTCATCTTCGAATGCACTCAATTTATCCTAGGTCATCTTAAGTGACTTCCTTTTCTTTTGTTGTAGATATTTGTTTTTGAAGTGCCTCGTGCAATTGCATTTATAACAAGTTATTATGTTCTTTTTAAGTTCATTTTTATTCTTTGATTTTTATTTTATAAACTTTTTAAATTTTATTGTTACGAGTTCAAGATTATCATCATCATCACTTAAGTTTTTCAAGTGGTTTTCTATTGTTCTAAGTGTCAAATCTTTCATATTCTTTGGAAGGTTGTTCTCATATTCATCATGTTCCAAATAAGTCATTTCATAGGTCATTAATGACATGATCAGTTCTTCGAACCAAAAATTATTCAAGTCCTTTGTCTCTTGTATTGTCGTTACTTTTGGATCCCAACTTTTTGGAAGGGATCTCAATATTTTATTAACAAGTTCAAAATTAGAAAAATATTTATCAAGACTTTTTAAACCATTGATGACATTTGTAAACTGGGTATACATGTCTCCAATGGTTTCGCTTGGTTCCATTCAAAATAATTTAAAACTATGCATCAAAAGATTAATTTTTGACTCTTTAACCCTACTTATGCTTTTCGACGCTTTAACCTTACACAAAAGATTAATTATGTGTGTGGCTTCGTATATAGAACTATTAAATCTCAAATTTTGATGATGAAACTAATTTATAGTATTTGTGATCTAACTGTGTTTTAAGTGACGTAGAACTACTTTCGATCAGGATTAGATAATTGAAATAGGAAGAATCGATGTTGAGCCAGAGAAAAATATGTCAGAAGATTGGACGTCGAGTCAAAGGATAGGTCGTAGTATCGACAGAAGACTTCAGATGATGGGTTCGTGATAATTATAAGTGCCCTACACGCTAATCACATGAGTGATGACACCTGTAACACACTGCATCAATCTTTTTGCTTATGATTATTGATATTTTCTCATATTATCCAGATATATATTGTGATGTCCTTAGATTTATGCAATGAGAATCGGATCATGATGACATCATGATAATGAGACCGATTCACCTTTAAACACAAATCCTAAATAATCCTAGTCATAGATTACTCGAGAAGGATATTGAGATAACTGGACATATTGGTGCACTGTATACCCGTTTATATGATGGAGGTGGTTGATCTCATAGCTACTCATGAGAGACATCAAGATAACCAAACAAACTGGTCTGCTGTATACCTATCCATATGATAGAGATGGCTTGGTCTCATAGCTACTCATGTGGGGACACTAAGGGTATAATGCAGGTGCTCATTAGAGAATGAGTTCACTGATTGATCAGCTTATGAAATATTGGATGGTTATTAATACCTAACATCAGATAGTGATTCCGTAGTCCTAGTAGTGTATCTGGTTCTTAGACCTGAGACACCAAGGATGTCCTGTATAAGTATTCCATTCTTTGATACCGGACTTATAGGTTTGAAAGTTTCAGATATAGTACAGCCAGTTATTGGGAGTGGTAGCTAACCATACAAGGGCTATTGTGTATCAATAGAGGATCATCCATTCTGGATATCATGAGAGGAATATCCCATGTATTCTTGCTCAAACAAATCCCTAGCTAGGGTCATTCGGATTGAGAGAGAAAGAGTTCTCCGGGAGAATCCGATTAGAGCAAGACTTGATTAGAAACCATATGGGCCTAACAGTACCATACATAATATATGGTCTATGAGATATTAGATGGATGAGAGATTATAGGTACATGGTAACTAAGGACAGATAGCTCCAAAGGATTAGATTCCCTTGTATCATTTGTGTTGAATCTCGGATTTTGATGATGAAACTAATTGAGTGTGATTTGTGGTCTAACTGCGTGTTGAGTTACGCAGGTCTACTTTCGATCAGGATTAGACAGTTGACGCTGGAGGAATTGACGTTGCACCGGAGGTGATCACGTCAGGATATTGGATGTCGAGCCAGAGGTTCGGTCGACTATCGGCAGGAGGCTTCATACATCGGGCATCGGGCCAAGAAGAGCGTGTTACGCCAAGGATATCGGGATTGCGGAGGTCAATCGCCGATTGGGCAACGGACCGCAAGAGAGGACGATGTGCCGAAGGATCGGATGAGGTGCCGACCAATGACGTACCGGGCAACTGAATGCCAATTCGTGTTGTAATAACTGTCTAGATCGAAGTAGAGTGTTTGTTGTTTATGTGCAGGAGTAACAACGATAAGGATGAAGACGCAAAGCGAAATAAAGGGTTGAAGTCAATTGCGATGGATCATTGGGAGTTCGAGTGTTCGATGGAAGTCTGAAGATTCGTTGGGAGTGCAGCCGGAACTGGCCGAGAACGAGTAGGGAGCTTGTCGAAGGGTTTTCGGAAGTTCGCCGGGAGGTTCGTCGGAAGTTCGCGAAGCTTGCCAAGAAAGATCAGAGCTTGCCAAAGAAGCTCGGGGGAACTCGCCAAGATCATCGTGAAGTCCGAAAGCTTGCCGTGAGTCCGTGGAATGGTTTCCGAAGGTTTGTCGGAAGACCGTCGGAAGTTGACCGGAAGCTCGCCGGAAGAAGTTGTCATGTGGACTTTGTAATAGCTTAGGAAACATCTTTAAAATTCGTAGTTAGCACGTATTTTGGGTTAGGATTAGATAACCCAAAGTGGGGCCCATTGGCCCTTGATTAGGATGAGTTTGGGCCAAAATTTTGGCCCAAACCAACCAACTATGAGCATGCATGCTACGTGTGCATGCTCAGAGCTCTGCATCAGAGCTCTTGTGGTGAAGCTCTTGTGTGTGCGATAGCACCACCGCTCGGGCGGTAGTACCGCCGGCTAGTGTAGCGCGTAGTAGCCGCTGGTGAAGTGTAGCACCGCTTAGTGGAAAGAAAGCAGTAGCACCGCTGGTGAGCGATAGAGAACGCTGGGTGTGTAAGTCTGCCAAGACTGACAGCACCGAAAAACTCAATACATTCAAATTTTTGGCTCCATGTTTTGACTCCAAATTTGAATCACTTTGAGGCTTATAAATACCCCTTCCTTTTCAGCTGAAAAACTCAACCCTTAGAGAGTTAGATTTTGAAAATAAGTCTTGGGAAAGTCTTGTTCTTCATTTGCTTAAGTGTTCACCTCATTCTTCTTGTGAAATCTTGTAAGAGTGTGAACCACTTATAAAGGGTTGTAAGAGGGGTATTTGATCCTTCCCCTTCAAAGGATTTGGTAGTGGAAGAAGGGAGCCTCATCGGAGAAGGCTTTGGAAGTGGATGTAGGTCACTTTGACCGAACCACTATACATCGCTGCGTCTTGATTATGTGAGTGGTTAAATTTCTATTTTACTTTGCTGCAAGCATTTACTTTACTTACTCAACTTCCTTATCATCTTATTACGTATACTTTAAAGTTAAAACGTAATCTTTCCGGGTTTAAACGAAATGTTGCATTCATTCGTACGAAGTTTCCAAAGCTTGTTTTAAATCGCTGAAAATCTATCGTTTTATCCGCTGCACTAATTCACCCCCCCCCTCTTAGTGCCGCTCGATCCCTAACAATTTGGAGACCACGGCATAGTGGCATAATACGTCCATAGTCGATGAGTCGAGTGAATTATTATAGAGATAAAAATTCACTATGACAGAAGGAGTTCTGACAAGTATAACTCATGGCCAGCTTGATATTGAGCCTAGAGGGTCACACACATATGGTAGGTGTTGCTACAAGTAGAGGTTCGAATATAAGATATCTGTCAAAGCCTTTATCTTATTGGATATCTAATAAGCCCCTGTATTATTGGATCCCATAGATATGATCTAATAAGAGCTAAATTATTGGGTAGAGATCCATTAATCTAAGATGCTTAGGTAATTGGATGGAGATCCAATACCCAATAGGGCAGGATCCATTAGAATTTACAAGGGCCCTCTTTAAATAGGAGGGAACCAAAGGTCCACAGGCTAGGGTTTTTGGTGGCCACCTCCTATTCTCCTCTCCCCAAAGAGGAGCATCATCGTAGCTTTTGCCATGTGGATACCGCTAGAGAGGAGGATGCTTGACCTTCTTCATCCTCCCTATGGATCTACAAGAATTAAAGGATATACGATATCCCTAGGTACTATGTTTTTTTATATATAGTTTTTTAAATTTATGGATGTGTTTTTACGCATCGATCTTCGCACGACGATGAAATCGTTTCATGAAAATCTAAGATTTTTATTTTTTGTTCTTCTACTACGTATGTGATGTCGCTCCCTAAATTTTCCAATAGTGGTATCAGAGCCAAGTTGTTCGTGCGAAGATTAGATTTTAAACTAAGTGTGTTGTGAATTAGAAAAGCTTTTATCATCAAAATTATCAGTGCAAAAGATAAGAAAGGACAGCAACTGTTGTTGGCCTTGCTGCATTCGCATAGAGGCCGAAGGCTCCTTACAGCCATGGGAATCGTCGATAGTAGATCGTCGGCGGCCCACTCCCAACGGCCTACGCGCAAGGGCGGTGCTTGTGGGGTCTATGGGTGGCCTGCCCATATGGTGGGGAGCGCTTGCAGGCACTACGCCCACAGGCCTACGGGGGCTGTGCTCGCTCGCAAAGGGCTGCCTAGCTCGTAGAGGCACCTGCAAAGGGGTAGCCTCACCGTAGGGGAGGCCGCCGCCGCAAGCATATCGCCTGTAGGGGCGGTGCCACTCGCGGGCGAGCTGCGATAGGGGTGCCCACCCGCGGGCAAGCCGCATGCGGGGAAGGTGCCTGCCCGTAGCAGCGCCACCCATAGGCACACCACCCGTGGCACGGGCGACACCCTGCCCTACCCCGCATGTAGTGGTCGCCGTCGGTAGGGTGGCGGCGGCCGCAACCCTGCAGCAAAGCTTGGGATTTGGGTTTTCGTGCAAAAGATAGTTTTACCCCTAAGAATTTTTAAAATTTTAATTTTATCCCTTTTGTCGAATGACCAAAATACCTTTTACAATTCAAAAAATTTCCTTTATATCCTTGATTTCAGAAAAATATTAGTTAATTAAAAGGTTTAATTAACTATTATTATTTATCTAGTAGTCTTATATGATGATGATGTGTACATGTGATGTATGATGTGGATAGATTATCATGGACCATATGATATGTGTACATGTGATTATTATTGTTATTGGGGCTTACGAGTCTTTTATTTTTCTCATTTATTATCGGCCTTACGTGCTTGTAATTATATTATAATTATATGATAAGATGCAGTGGGAGCGTGGGAGCGATAGTAGGGCCCACGAGGTCGAGACGGACGATCGCGATGCATGGCGATGCACCAAGATGTCGACGGAACCGATGAGGATGAGATGGACGATCACAGAGCATGGAGATGCACACTACACACATAGATCTTGATGATAGTGATTGGGCCCACTAGTTTGGGCTTGATCACATTAGTGTTGAATCTTAGATTTTGATGATGAAGTCAATTGATAGGTTATTTGATCTAATCCATATTATTGAGATAAATGTGTATGTTTAACTACGATAACAATGAAGACATAAAGCAAATTACTAGAGTCAAGTATGTTGGGAGTTCGAGAGTCCGTCGGAAGTCCGAAGGATCGTCGGAAGTGCTGTCGGAACTAGCCAAGAATGAATTGGGGACTTGCCGAAGGTTTCAAAAGTTCATCGAAAAGATCGTTGGAGGTTCGTGGAGCTCACTAAGAAAGTTCAGATGCTTGCTAAAAGAATCGTCGAACTCATCATAGAGTCCAAGAGATTACTAGGAGTCCGCCGGAAGATATCCGAGGGTGTGTCGGAAATCCGCCAGAAGTTCGTCGGAAGCTCGCCAAAAGAAAACTCGATGATGCCATATTAGAATTTGCTTAGAACATATTTTCAATT
Source organism: Musa beccarii (assembly GCA_024322285.1). Lineage (NCBI taxonomy): Eukaryota > Viridiplantae > Streptophyta > Magnoliopsida > Zingiberales > Musaceae > Musa > Musa beccarii. Next base: position 45,845,020 of record CM044394.1, read on the forward strand.
TTATAGTTAGTATATAATTAGGGTTAGGATTAGGTGATAATCCTAAATAACCCTAGTAGGGGCTAACTAGGCCTTAATTGGACTGAATTGGACCGTATTTGGGCCCATTCACTAGTGCTGACCATGTCTGGCGGTGACACCACCCCGAGAACTAGTTCCCAGGTGGTCTAAGTGGTGGTATCACCCCAGGTCAGCGATTGTACTACTGACAATTATTACCTGTCAACGGTAGTATCGCCCCTCCACAAAGCTCGAGGACCCTGTCAGGCGGTAGTACCGCCAGACTGGGTGATAGTACACTGACAGAGCAGGGTCAACTGGCGATGGCATTGCTAGTACCCAGAAATCTGGGACGTGACTCTTTTTGGCTCCAATTCTTAAGCTAATTGAGTCTATAAATACTCCTCACTTCTCAACTAGCTAAGCACGTTGAGAAGTGATAAAAAACTGAGTCAAAGCTATAGCAAAATTACATTCGATAAGTTTGAGTGTTCACCTCTCAAGTTTTACTTTGTCAAAATTCTGTAAAAGTGTGAACCACTTGTAAAAGTTTGTAAGAGGGATGTTTGGTCCTTCCCCTTCAAGAAGAATTGATAGTGAAAGTTGGGAACCTCATCGAAGGAGGTTTTGGAAGTGGACGTAGGTTATTTGATCGAACTACTATACATTGCTGCGTATTTCTCTTGATGTGTAAGTTTTAACTTGTAACATTTCCATCTTTATTTAGTCGTAATCTCTATATCTTCTCCTCTATACTTTCTACAACATTTACTCGAATCACTTAGCTAAAATTATTTTTGTCGGATCAAAATTTCTCTACGAATAATTTTTTTTGAAATCACTTTGAATTTTTGATTTTTATCTAATGCACTAATTCACCCACCCCCTCTTAGTGCCGCTCAGATCCTAACAATTGGTATCAGAGCTTGGTCACTCTCATTTGGTTTAAAACCCAAGAGAGATGGCGTATTTTGACATGCAAGAGGGTCATTCAATTACACATCCGTGTTGAATCTTGGATTTTGATGATGAAGTCAATTGATAGGTTATTTGATCTAATCCATATTATTGAGATAAGTGTACAGTATTAACTATGATAGCAATGAAGATATAAAGCGAATTGCCATAGTCAAATATGTTGGGAGTACAAGAGTTCGTTGGAAGTCCGAAGGATCATCGGAAGTGCTACCAGAACCAACCGAGAATGAATCAAGGACTTGCCCAAGGCATCGGAAGTTCACCGGAAAGATCATCGAAGGTTTGCGGAGCTCACTAAGAAGGTTTGGAAGCTTGCCAAAGACTCAAGGAACTTGCCATAAAGTCTGGGAGCCTATTGGGAGTCTATCGAAAGAAATCCGAGGGTGCGTCGGAAGTCCACCGGAAGTTCGTCGGAAGCTCGTTAGAAGAAAACTCGATGTGCCAGTTTTGTTTTTGCTTAGAATATGTTTTCAATTTTATAGTTAGTATGTAATTAGTGTTAGGATTAGGTGATAATCCTGATTAACCCTAGTATGGGCCAATTGGGCCTTGATTGGGCTGTATTGGGTCAGATTTGTTGGGATTTAGAGTAGTACTAAGAGGGGCGAGGGGGTGAATTAGTGCAGCGGTTAAACATGATAAATTTTGACGATTTAAAAATAAGCTTTTGGAAACTTTATATGATTAAAATATTTTGATGAAAGCCGATTAGAAATGTATTAAACTCGAATGCATTTAAAGAAGATGATGAGGAAGTCAAGCAAGTAAAGAAGGATTGCTGAAATGTAAATTGCGATAAAGTAAATGCAAACCAATTTTATAATGGTTCGGTCATTCGACCTACATCCACTCCCGATTCCTCTTCTCTTTAGGCTATTGACTTTTCCACCAATTGTCCTCCTTCCAACGGGCAAGGACTAACTCCCTTACAACTCTCTCTTTTTGACAGGCTTAGGAGGTAACTCTTACAAGCACTAAAACACTTCTCTCTTTGAATACAAGTGAAAACTAGAGGAGAGAAAAGATTTTAATAGAGTTTTCCTACTTTTAGATTCAGTGTGCTTGTATATTCAACCTAGGGATGAGAAGGGTTTTTATAGGCTCTAATTGGATTCAAACTTAGAGCAAAAAGCCATCCTATCTCGGGTCTACCAGGTTCTGGCAGTACCACTGCTAGTCTGACTCTGACACTAGGCGATACCATCACTCAGTCTAACGGTACCATCGCCTGACACACTAACATGATCAATGTACTGGACAGTGCCATCGCCCAGGCACTCTGCCCTAGGGTGGTACCATCACCCATTCTGGGCGGTACCACCACCCAGACCACCTAGGAGATTGAACCCAGGCAGTACCACAGCCCCAGTCTGGCGGTGCCATCGCCAGACAGGGTTTAGCAACCCTGTTTGGGCCTTTCATCTGGCCCAAACCTATCCGAGTACGAGCCCAATTGGCCCCTAATAAGGTTAAAGGATTAATACCAAATCCTAACTTAAATATATGCTAACTATAAAATTAAAGACATTTCCTAAGCTAATATAAAATCCGGAAAGTCAAGACTTCTTCTCCGGCGAGCTTCAAGTGAACTTCCGGTGGTCTTCCGACAAACCCTCGGATACTATTATATAGACTCCCAATAAGCTCTTAGACTTCTCAATGGAATCACTGGCGAGTTCTGATAAGCTTCTTCGGCAAGCTCTGATCTTTCTCGGTGAGCTCCGTGAACTTTCGATGAACCTTCTGATGAACTTTCGAAAACCCTTCGGCAAGATTTCTACTCGTTCTCGGCCAATTCTGATAGCACTCCAACGAATCTTCGGACTTCCATCGAACTCTTGAACTCCCAACGATTTCATCGCACTTAACTCCAACACTTTGTTTCGCTTTATGTCTTCATCGTTATTGTAGTTAATCCTACACACATAAACCTTAACTCTACTTCAATCGAGTCAGTTACATGAATCAATATCCTGTTGCCTGGCACGTCATTGGTCGATGCTTTATCTAATTCTTTGGTGCACCGTCCTCTCTTGTGGCCTATTGCCCAATCGGTTATTGACCTCTGCAACCCTAAACTCCTTGGCGCAACACCACTCTTCTTGGCCCGACGCCCGATGTCCGAAGCCTTCTGTCGATTATCAACCGAATCTCCGGCATGACGTCCAATACACTGACGTGATCTCTTTCGGCGCAACGCTGATTCATCCTATGTCAATTGTCTAATCCTGATTGATAATAAACCTGCATCACTCAAAACGTAATTAGACAATAAACTACAATCAATTAGTTTTATCATCAAAATCTGAGACCCAATAGTCTCCCCCTTTTTGATGATGACAACTAATTGATGACTAACGGAGTTAACCTTAACTCCTGGAGTTTAACCAAACTCCCCCTATTAATATGTCATTGATAGAACACTTAGATTATCCCAAATCCAAGCAACATGTATCAAAATCATGTTATTAAAAATATCATATAAATATATAAAACTATCATTACAATGGATGAAGCCATCAATCTACTTCTCCCCCTATATCATCAACAAAAAGTAGAAGTAGTATCATAGCTAGTTTAAAGGATATACAAGTTTTACAATCATACTAGTTAGATTTTCATCAACTTTCAACATTCAATCATGGCAAGTTTCTCATGATATGCAAGATAGCACTTGTTGTGATGGTGTTCATGATAGCAAGTTTTTTCTATTCTCCTTTGAGAAGTGCAAGTAAATAGTATTCAAAGATGTACAAGTTATACTTTCTTTGCTTCCTTTGCGATATGCATGTAATTTTGTAATTTCTTTCTTCTCTTTTGAGAAGAGCAAGCTTGCAAGTTTTGCTTTTTTTGTATGCTAGAAATTTTGCATTCATTTGCAATATGCAAGCTAGCAAAACCCTTCTCTCCCTTTGTCAAAGTCAAAAAGAAAGGGAGGATCAAATACAAAGATTTTCTTTACATCCTCTTTTCATATCATTTATCAATTTGCATCAATAAAAAATTTCATCAATCTTTAAATCATGACAACTAATATAAAAAATCAAGATATTAATATCAATGAGAAATCAATTCGTGAATACCAAAGATATGATTCATGGTTCATTAAAATTCTTCTTAACAAGATCAAGACCAAGATTCATGAGGTAAAGAGAGCAATTTGAAACATTCTCATCAAGATCACATTTTAAAATATTCCAAGTATCAAATATTGAGATATCAAGACTTGGATTGTTTTCTTCCTTTAACAACTTTTCACACCGTTTAAATTTGCATCAATCAATACTTCAATCATCACATAATGCATTTGACGAAGTATTGAAACATAGGAGAAAGATCAATTTAAGCATGCAATGTTTCAATCAAATTCAAGTTATGAATACCAATACTTACATATTGTGAGTATGAATTCATGAATACCAAAAGATATTATTTGTGATTCTAATTTAGCAAGATCAAGATCAAGATCAAGATTCATATGATTCATAATAAAGCAAATTTATTTTAAATCACCACATAAGGCATGCAAGCCAAAGTGATCATGTCATTTCTAATCATCAAGGCTTAAGAAAAATCAAGATGAACATGATTTATTTAAATGGATTCTTTAACACATCATCAAAATCTCATTCATAATTCAAGTGATTCACAAAATATCATAAATTTATCACTTGTCTTTTATTTGAAAAATCCAAAACTTTAGAGAAAGAGAGATGTTCAAGAAATATGCATTTCTCTTTTAGTGATTTGCGTTGATTTCATATAAATATACCTTTATCTTTTTATGTCGAATAGAAACAAGCATGAACGTTCAAGACATAAAGGCAAAATTTTGTCTTAAAAATCATTGAGTTGAAGCATGATAACAAAATTTTTAATATTTTCATTTCATCATTATCTATGATAATTTCATAAGGTATGTTCAATGAAAGCCATCATCATATAAATTCGAAATGCAAGTTTTGTCATTAAAGTCATCAAGATCAAATGCATCAAAATCTTTTATTCGAAAATTTTATTAAGAGCAACGGAGATGGTTTATATGTAAGCATGCTCTTGTTCTTTTGTACTAGATTCATGTATCATCATTTAAAAACAAGTCCATTTTTATGTGTTTCATTTTAAGTTATTTGTTTCATATAAGTGAGCTCAAGTTTTAAAAGATGAGTATCATGTTTAACACCAAAGCATGAGTTTTGTCATCAAGACATAACACCTTCAAATATTTATACAAAAGCCATTATTGTATAAATTTGAAATACAAGTTTTGTCATCAAAACCATCAAATCCAAACATATTCACAATAAAACATCATGATAGTGTATTTCACTTTAAGTTGATTGATCTTGTTTAAGCATGTTCACATTTTCACATAAAGGCCAAGCATCATATAAATTCGAAAAATAATTTTCGTCATGAAACTATCAAGTCCAAATGTGACACAAGACAATATCAAAATCACTTTTTTTTCATTTAGAAAATTTGTGGGTTAGGACTTTTAGTTTTACAATAGATTTCATAAAGACATGTATAAATCTGAAACAAATTACATCAAAGCTGAAAATACATTATAGCATATCAAATTGTAAAGTCAAGCATGATACAAACATTTTCATTAAGACACTTCCAAGAATAACATACATAGATATGTATTTGACGTACAATCATTACTACAAATCATTTAATCATCATTCATATTGTTGCATACTTCATTCAAAATTTTGAATCATAACATGCATGAAACAATATAATTTTCATGATTAATTTTTTTAATTTTTCAAAAATGCTAGAAAGAGAGGCATGATAATTTTTTAAAACAGTTTTTTTATTTCCTACTATCTAAATTAAGCACTCATGAAAAAGATATCAAGTAATTTTAAAATAAAGTAAAAGAATTTCGGGTGAGATACTTATCTTGTTGACGAAACTCGTCAAAGCCCAATTTGTCTCTCCTTTACTTGATTCGCCCTTGGGTGCCTTCCTCTTCTTTGGCCTATTCCTCCGTTCAAGTTTATTTTTGATTTTTGATTTTTATTTAATGAACTTATTAAAATTGATTAAAAGTTCAATATCCTCTTTGTTATCCTCATCACTTGAGTCATCACTCAAGTGGTATTTTATAGTTTGGAGTTCTAAATCCTTCCTGTTCATTGGAAGGTGGTTTATGTGTTCATCGATTTCAAAGAAACTCATTTCATAAGTCATTAATGACCCGATTAGTTCTTCCAATGGAAATTTATTTGGATTTTTAGTTTCTTGTATCGCCGTTACTTTAGGATCTCAACTTTTTGGAAGGGATCTTAAAATCTTGTTAACGAGTTCAAAATTTGAGAAACATTTACCAAGTGCTCTTAGACTATTGATGACATCCAAGAAATGGGAGAACATATCATCGATAGTCTCGCTTGGTTCCATTTGAAAAAGCTCAAAATCGTGCATCAAAATATTAACTTTTGAGTCTTTAACTCTACTCATTCCTTTGTGTGTGACTTCAAGTGTGTGCCAAATATCAAAAGTCATTTCACATGTAGAAATCCGATTAAACTCAATTTTATCTAAAGCACAAAATAAGGCATTCATAGCCTTTGCATTTAATGAAAAAGATTCTCTCCAAATCTGACCATTCGTTTGTCGGTTTAGAGAAAAGTTGAAAGTCATTTTCAATGACATTCTATAAGTTTAAATATAGAGAAATCAAGAAAACTCTTATTCGAGTTTTCTAATATATGTAGTACGATCCGTTAAAGAATGGAAGACGAACAATCGAAAAACCCTCTTAAAAGCCATGAAGAGTTATTTCTCATAGGTGTAAATCCGAAAGAAAAATAATGAGGCTCTGATACTAATTGTTGGGATATAGAGCAGTACTAAGAGGGGGGGGGGGGTGATTTAGTATAGCGGTTAAACACGATAAATTTTGGTGATTTAAAAATAAGCTTTCAGAAACTTTGTATGATTAAAATATATTTTGTTGAAAGTTGATTGGAAACGTATTGAACTTAAATGTGTTTAAAGAAGATGATGAGGAAGTCAAGCAAGTAAAGATGGTTTGCTAAAATGTAAATTATGATAAAGTAAATGTAAACCAATTTTATAGTGGTTCGGTCATACGACCTACGTCCACTCCTGATTCCTCTTCTCTTGAGGCTACTAGCTTTTCCACTAGTGGTCCTCCTTCCAATGGGCGAGGACTGACTCTTTTACAGCTCTCTCCTTTTGATGAGCTTAGGAGGTAACCCTTACAAGTACTAAAACACTCCTCTCTTTGAATATAAGTGAAGACTAAAGTGCTAGTTATAGGTGCCTTGCAAGTCAATCACATAAGTGATGACACTTGTGATATGATATGCACTCTTTCTTTTTGTTTATTATTGTTAGGCATTTTATCACTTTATCTTGTGTGTTGTATATATTGTGATGTCCTTGGATCTGTGCAATGGGAATCAGATCATGATGAGATCATGATAATGAGACCGATTCACCTTTAAATATAGACCCTAAATAATCCTGGTCATAGGTTACTCGAAAGGGATATCGAAATAACTAGATAGACTGATGTGCTGTATACCTGTTCATATGATGGAGGTGGCTGGTGTTAAATCTTAAATTTTGATGATGAAGTCAATTGGTGAATTATTTGTTCTAATCCATATTGTCGAGATAAGTATGCAGGATTAACTATGATGGGATGAAAACATAAAGCAATTTACTGAGGTCAAGTTCGCTGGGAGTTCAAGAGGTTATCAGAAGGATCGTCGAAAGTACTGTCGGAACCAACTAAGATAGAATCAAGGACTTGCCAAAGGTTTCAAAAGTTCATCAAAAAAATCGTCGGAGGTTTGCGAAGATCACCGAGAAGGTTTGAAAGCTTGCCAAAGACTCATTGAACTCACCACGGAATCCAAGAGCTTGCTGGGAGTCCGTCGGAAGAAATCCAAAGGAGTGTCGGAAGTCTATTAGAATTTCACCAGAAAGCTCGCCGGAAGAAGACTTGAAGAATGTCGGTTTAAATCACTTAGAATTATATTTCAATTTTATAGTTAAGCATATAATTTGGGTTAAGATTAGGTATTAATCCTATAACCCAAAATAGGGGCCCATTGGGCCTTGTTTTGGATCAGTTTGGGCCAAGTTTGAGACCCAAACCAATGTGCTGAAAAGTACTAGGCGGTGGCACCGTCCAGGACCAGCAAGTTGGGTAGTGGCACTGCCCAGGCTAGGCAATGGCACCACCTAGTGGCTGAAAGCTGGGCGGTGGCACCGCCAAGCACCCGAGAGACTGGGCGGTGACATCGCTGCCTTGGGCGGTGGAACCGCCCAGTACATTGTCAGTCTGACACTAACAAGCGATGACACTGCCACTGACAAGCGGTGGCTCCGCCAATACTGGGAAACCCAAAATGAATTCAAATTTGGAGCTCAAATGTGAATTCTCTTTGGGTCTATAAATACCCCTCCTTTCTCAGCAGAAAGAACACTCTTTTGAGAGTTAGAATTGTTAAGGATCGAGCGGCACTAAGAGAGGGGGGGGGGGTGAATTAGTGCAGTGGTAAAGAACGATAAACTTTTGGCGATTAAAATAAGTTTTGAAAACTTCGTATGATGAAAGCAACGTTTCGTTTGAAATCGATTTGATTGCGTTTTAACTTTAAAGCATACGTAAGAAGATGAAGAGGAAGTTGAGCAAGTAAGGCAGCAAATGAAGACGGTTTGCAGCAAAGTAAGTTACAAGAAAGTAAATACAAACTGATTTATAGTGGTTCGGTCATGCGACCTATGTCCACTCCTGATTCCTCTTCACTTGAGGCCACTGGCTTTCCACTAAGTATCCTCCTTCTAATAGGTGAGGATCAACTCCCTTACAACTCCTCTCCTTTTGACGGGTTTAGGAGATAACCCTTACAAGCACTCTTATCCATCTCTTGGATTAGAACACTCTTAAAACTTAGAGGGAAGATTTGACACACTTTCAAGAGAGTTTTTCCTTTCTTTTTTTTAGTTCTAGACACCCTCTAAACTCTGAATGAGTGGGGTCTTTATAGGCCTCAAGAGGATTCAAATTTAGAGACCAAATTTGAAGTGCCTCGGTTTTCTCGATTCTAGCGGTACTAGGCGGTGCCACCGCCCATCCAGCGGTGCCACCGTTGGTGCCCTCTGGTGCTAGGCGGTGCCACAACCAGCCTGGGGTGGTTCCACTGCCCAAGGTTCGGCCACTGGGCGGTGCCACCGCCCAGGTCATTTCAGCACAGTGGTTTGGGCCAAAAACTCAACAGAAACTGGTCCAAATGAAGTCCGAATTGGCCCAAATTTGGTTTATAGGCTTAACACATAATCCTAAACCAAATTATGTGCTAACTATAAATTTTAAAGATATTTTCTAAGCTATTACAAAGTCCATAAGACAAAACTTCTTTCGGTGAGCTTTTGGCGAACTTCCGGTGGTCTTCCGATGAACCCTCGGAAACCATTCTATGGACTCCCAGCAAGCTCCCGAACTACACGATGATCTTGGCGAGTTCCAACGAGCTTCATTGGCAAGCTCCGATCTTTCTTGGCAAGCTCTGTGAACTTTCGACAAACCTTCCGGTGAACTTTCGAAAACCCTTCGGTAAGCTCCCTACTCGTTCTCGGTCGGTTTCGGCAACGCTCCCGATGAATCTTCGGACTTCCGTCGAACTCTCAAACTTCCAACGATCCATCACACTTGTCTTCTGGCACTTTAATTTACTTTATGGCTTCATCGTTATCGTAGTTAATCCTGCACACACATAAACAAAAACTCCACTTCGATCTAGACAATTATTACAATGCGAATTGACATTTAGTTACCCAACACGTCATTGGTCGGAGCTTCGTCCGATTCTTCAGCACATCGTCCTCTCTTGCGGCTTGTTGCCCAATCGACAGTTGTCCTCCACAACCCCGATATCCATAGTGCAACTCCGCTCTTATTTGTCCGATGCCCAACGTCTGAAGCCTTCTGCCGATTATCAACCGAACCTCCGACTCGACATCCAATTTCTTGACGTGATCACCCAGCGCAACGTCAATTCCTCCAGCGTCAACTGTCTAATCCTGATCGATAATAGACCTGCATAACTCAACACGTAGTTAGATCATAAAACATAATCAATTAGTTTCATCATCAAAATCCGAGATTCAACAAGAATTAAGCAAAAGCTTTTGGCTAAGCCTTATTTTTGATAGCTAGTGTTCACCTCCCTCTTTCTCTTTAAAAAATCTGTAAGAGTGTGAACCACTTGTAAAAGGGTTGTAAGAGGGGTGTTTGGTCCTTCCCCTTTAACAAGATTTGCTAGTGATAGTTGGGGAGCCTCATCGGAGAAGACTTCGAAAGTGGATGTAGGTCACTTGACCGAACCACTATACATTGTAATGTTCTAGAATATGTGAGTATTTAAATTTCTGAATCATTTCTATACTTAGCTGCAAATCGTTCGGTTTTCATCTCCTAAACTCAAGCTACTTCAACTAAGTCATCTTGGTCGAATCGAAATCTCAATACGAACTAGCTATTTATGAAATCGGTTTCAAACTTACGAGTTTTAATTCGCTACACTAATTCACCCTCCCCCCCTTCTTAGTGCCTCTCCAATCCTAACAATTAGTATCAGAGCAAGGTTCACTTTCTTATTTAGTTTAAAACCTAAGAGAGATGGCTTATTCTGGCATGCAAGAGGGTCATTCCATTACACGTCTGCCTATGTTCAATGAGTCAGAGTACATGTATTGAAAGACTTGTATGAGGATCTTTCTTATTTCCATGGATTTTGAGCTTTAGAGCATTGTCGAAAATGGATTTCAAAAATCTTCTCTTCCGACGAGCGAATGGAATGAATCGGAGAAGAAGACTTTTGCTTTAAACGCAAAGGCTATGAATGCCTTGTTTTACGCTTTTGACAAAAATAAATTTAATCGCATTTCGATTTGTGAATCGGCTTTTGATATTTGACATACTTTTGAGATCACTCATGAAGGTACTAGTCGAGTGAAAGAGCCCAAAATCAATATTCTTGTGCATTCTTATGAACTTTTCCGAATGAAACCAAGTGAGTCCATCGGAGATATGTACACCCACTTCACAGATGCCATCAATAGACTCAAAGCACTTGGTAAAGGTTTTTCTAATTTTGAAGTTGTAACTAAAATTTTAAGATCACTTCCAAAGAGTTGGGATCCAAAAGTTATGGCCATTCAAGAGGCCAAGGATCTTAAAACTTTTCCTCTCGAAGAATTTATTGGGTCTCTAATGGCCTATGAAATGACGTGTCATGCTCATGAAGAGCTCGAGAACCCCCTTCTAAAGAATAAGAAGGATATGATATTAAGAACACAAGAAGACCACTTGAAAGGAACATCAAGTGATGAGGACTTTGACGAAGACATTGCACTCTTAACTAGAAAATTTAAAAAAATTATTAAAAAGGGTAAATTTAAAAAAGAAACCAAAAATAAACTTGAACTAAAAAAAGGACGAAGTCATATGTTATGAATGCAAGAAGCCGGGACACTTCAAATATGAATGCCCCTAAGCCAAGAAGAAGCAACTCAAGAAGAAGAAGGCATTGAAGGCTACATGGGATGACTCAAGTGACTCCGTGAATGAAGAAGTAAGCAATAAAGAGGAGGCCAACTTCGCGCTAATGGCTTTAGGAGAAGAGGTTAGTGAATTATTTAATGAAGAGTTATCTTTTGATAAATTTTCTATCACTTTTCATGAATTATTTGATAAATGTAGAACTATTAGTAAGAAGTTAAATTTATTAAAGAAAGAGCATGCTTTATTACAAGATAAGTTTGATAGTCTCCAAACTCCTTCACCCCTATGCTCTAAGTGTGAACACTTAGAAATAATAAAAAATGAAAACTTACTACTTAAGAGACCCTAAACAAGTTTAAGGTCAGTAGCAAGGGCTTGGACATGATCCTTGCAAATAAGGATAATGTCAGAAATAAAAGTGGAATTAGATTTATGAGTGGATCTCACCGAAATCCTACCACATTCATTAAAGGACCCACATTACATGTTTCACCTCATTTAAAATGTAATTTTTATTGTAAATCCGGACATGTTGTTTACAAATGTCTATTTAGGAAAATTAGTCCATATAAATTGATATGGGTTCCTAAAGGAACCATAAATAATTCAATGCTAAATGACAAAGTTAATAGATAAATATTTGAGGCATCCAAAATCAAATGGGTACCTAAAAATCATCCTCTTTTGTAGAAACATTCACCATCACAAGCTAGAGCAAGAGATGGTATTTTGATAGTGGATACTCAAGGCACATGATCGGAGATCCATCTCAATTCTCTATGCTCACTAGCAAAGAAGAAGAGTATGTCACCTTTAGAGATAATAACAAAGGTAAAATCATTGGTAAGGGAACCATAGGTAAAAAATTAAGTTTTTTAATTAATGATGTATTACTAGTTGATGGATTAAAATATAATCTTTTGAGCATTAGTCAATTATGCGATAAAGGTTATATTATTAGATTTGAATCTAATGCTTGCATCATTGAAAAACCAAATAACAACATATCCATGATTGCGTTAAAATAAAATAATGTTTACACCATTAATATTGAAGAACTTAGTAATGAAATGTGATTCTCCATTCTAAATGATGATGCTTGGCTTTGGCATAAGAGATTATGCCATGCAAGCATGAAACTAATATCTAAAATTTCTTCTAAAGAACTAGTACGAGGAGTTCTAAATATCAAGTTTATCAAGGACAAAGTATGTGATACATGTCAACTAGGAAAACAAATAAAAACTAGCTTTAAATCAAAGAATCAAATAAGCACCTCTAGACCATTACAATTGATCCATATAGATTTATTTGGACCAATCGACATAACAAGTCTAGGAGATAGTAAATATGCATTTGTCATTGTAGATGACTATAATAGATATACTTGGACCTATTTCTTGGCTCACAAAAGTGATTGCTTTAAATGTTTTTCTAAATTTTGTAAACTTACTCAAAACGAAAATGGTTTCATGATTTCATCGATTCGAAGTAATCATGGTGGAGAATTCTAAAACTATGACTTTTAAATTTTTTATGAATCTAACGGGTATAACCATAACTTCTCTACTCCAAGAAATCCTCAACAAAATGGAGTAGTAGAAAGTAAGAATATAAATTTACAAGAAATGACAAGAACCATGTTAAATGACTTTTGGGCCGAAGCCATTAATACGGCTTGTTATATCATGAATAGGGTTCTAGTAAGACCATCTCTATCCAAGACTCCTTATGAATTATGAAATAACAAAAAACCTATTGTTTTTTATTTTAAAGTTTTTGGATGCAAATGCTTTATTTTAAATAAAAAGGATGCTTTAGAAAAATTCGATGCTAAATCCGATGAAGGCATCTTTCTTAGTTACTCTTCCGTTTCTAAAGCTTTTCGTGTTTTTAACAAAAGAACGTTAGTTATAGAAGAGTCTATTCATGTAGTTTTTAATGAAATTTTTGAATTTAAGAAAAAAGATTTTGATGATGATTTTGGTTTTGATGGTTTGAATTTAAATGAACCCTCTCCTCAAAATAGCAACTTGGATGCATTTTCTTCCCAAATTTCCTTACCTAAGGAATGGAAGTATGTAGATGCCCATCCCAAGAAGTTAATTATAGGAGATACATTGAAAGGGGTTCAAACTCGTTCTTCTTTTAAAAATTTTTATGCCCATGCCGCTTTTCTTTCTCAAATTAAACCTAAGTACATTGACGATGCCTTGAAAGATGATTCTTAGGTTTTCCCAATGCAAGAAGAATTGACCAAAGGTTATTGGTACTAAATTGGTCTTTAGAAATAAGCAAGATGAATGTGGTATCATGGTTAGAAACTGTTGAATCTCGGATTTTGATGATGAAACTAATTGAGTGTGATTGTGTTTTGTTGTCTAATTGCGTTTTGAGTTATGCAGGTCTACTATCGATCAGGAATAGACAGTTGACGCTGGAGGAATTGACGTTGCGCCGGAGGTGATCACGTCAGGATATTGGATGTCGAGCCGGAGGTTGATCGACTATCGGCAGGAGGCTTCGTCGTCGGGCATCGGGCCAAGAGGTGCGGAGTTGCGCCATGGATATCGAGTTGCGGAGGTCAACCGTCGATTGGGCAACAAGCCGCTAGAGAGGCGATGTGTCGAAGGATCGGACGGCGGACCAATGATGTGCCGCAAGCCCGAATGTCAATTCGCGTTGTAATAACTGTCTAGATCGAAGTAGAGTTTTTGGTGTTTGTTTGTGCAGGAGTGACTACGATAGGAATGAAGACGTAAAGCGAAACAAAGGGCGAAGACAAGTGTGATGAATCGTTGGGAGTTCGAGTGTTCAACGGAAGTCCGAAGATTCGTTGGGAGCGTTGCTAGAAGCCGAGAAGCAGTAGGGAGCTTGCCGAAGGGTTTTCGGAAGTTCGCCGGGAGGTTCGTCGGAAGTTCATGAGCTTGCCAAGAAAGATCGAAGCTTGCCAAAGAAGCTGGGGAACTCGCCAAGATCATCGTGAAGTCGAAAGCTTGCCGTGAGTCCGCGGAATGGTTTAGAAGGTTTGTCGGAAGACCGTCGGAAGTTGACCGGAAGCTCGCCGGAAGAAGTTGTCATGTGGACTTTGTAATAGCTTAGGAAACGTCTTTAAAATTAAGTAGTTAGCACGTATTTTGGGTTAGGATTAGATAACCCAAAGCGGGGCCCATTGGCCCTTGATTAGGATGAGTTTGGGCCAAAATTTTGGCCCAAACCGAACTAAACTACGTGCATGCATGCTTTGTGCATGCTCAGAGTCTGCATCAGAGTGGAGTCTTGTAGTTATAGTGGTAGATAGCACTTTGCCTGGGACAGGGAGTACCGCCCAAACTCTGTAGCGAGCGGTAGTACCGCTGGCTAGAAGCGGTAGTACCTTTGGCTGCGTGGAAAGCCAAAGCGGTAGCACCGCTTTGGTGAAGCGATAGAACCGCCTGGGTGTGTTAGTCTGCCAAGGTAGCGACCACATAGAAAAACTCAAAAGATTCAAATTTTTGGCTCCATGTTTAGGCTCCAAATTTGAATCACTTTGAGGCTTATAAATACCCCTTCCTTTTCAATTTGAAAAAAACAACCCTTAGAGAGTTAGATTTTGAAAATAAGTCTTAGGAAAGTCTTGTTCTTCATTTGCTTAAGTGTTCACCTCATTCTTCTTGTGAAATCTTGTAAGAGTGTGAACCACTTGTAAAGGGTTGTAAGAGGGGTATTTGATCCTTCCCCTTCAAAGGATTTGATAGTGGAAGAAGGGAGCCTCATCGGAGAAGGCTTGAAGTGGATGTAGGTCACTTTGACCGAACCACTATACATATTGCGTCTTGATTGTGTGAGTGTTTAAATTTCTGTTTTACTTTGCTGCAAGCCTTTACTTTACTTGCTCCACTTCCTTTTTATCTTTGTACGCATGCTTTAAAGTTAGAACGCAAAATCGGTTTCAAATGAAACGTTGCTTTCATCATACGAAGTTTCCGAAGCTTGTTTTAAATCGCTAAAAAATCCATCGTTTTATCCGCTGCACTAATTCACCCCCCCTCTTAGTGCCGCTCGATCCCTAACAGAAACAAGGCTAGACTAGTGACCAAAAGTTTCAACCAAGAAGAAGGTATCGATTATGAAGAGACCTTCGCTCCTATGGCAAGATTAGAAGCCATTAGGATGCTCCTTGCCTTTGCTAGTAGTAATAATTTTAAGCTTTTTCAAATAGATGTCAAAAGTGCTTTCTTAAATGGTTTTATTTTCGAAGAAGTGTATGTTGAACAACCACCTGGATTTGAAAATTCTCTTCTTTCCAATCATGTGTTTAAACTAACTAAGGCTCTCTATGGATTAAAACAAGCCTCTAGGGCTTGGTATGAGAGGCTTAGTTCTTTCTTAACTTCAAATAATTTTACCAAAGACAAGGTTGATACTATTGTTTATTAAATATTTTAAAAATAATTTTCTTATTGTTCAAATTTATGTTGATGATATTATTTTCAGTTCTTCGAATGAATCACTATGTGAATCATTTGCCAAGTGTATGAGTCATGAATTTAAAATGAGCCTAATGGGAGAATTAACCTTCTTTTTAGGATTATAAGTTAAATAACTTAGTGATGGTATATTTCTTAATCAAACAAAGTATACATTAGATTTGTTAAAATGATTTAACATGGATGGTTCAAAATCCATCAACACTCCAATTAGTACTTCCACCAAGTTAGACTTGGATGAAAGTGAAGAAAATTTTGATCAAAAAATATATAGGGGAATAATAGGTAGCTTACTTTACCTCACTGCAACTAGACCAGATATCATATTTAGTATAGGTTTATGTGCAAGATTCCAAGCTAATCCTAAGTTATCTCACCTTAAAGCTGTTAAAAGAATCCTTATGTATCTTAAAGGAACTCCTAATCTAGGATTATGATATCTAAAATCTGATAACTTTGATTTAAAAGCCTATACGGATGCGGATTTTAGTGGATGTAGAATAGATAGAAAGAGCACATCCGTAACATGCCAATTTTTAGGACATGCACTTGTTTCTTGGACTTCCAATAAATAAAATTCGGTTGCACTATCTACGACGGAAGCCGAATACATAGCCGCAAGTGCATATTGTGCATAAGTTGTTTGGATGAAAAATACCTTAGAAGACTATGAAATTTATTTAAAGAATATTCCCATAAAATGTAATAATATAAGCACTATTTGTCTAACCAAAAATCCAATTCAACACTCAAGAACTAAGCATATTGACATTAGGCATCACTTTATACGAGATCATGTCAATAATAATAATGTCATTCTAGAATTTATTAATACAAAACACCAATTAGCGGACATCTTCACAAAACCCCTAAATGAAGAACAATTTGACTTCATTAGAAGAGAATTAGGCATGCTAAATTGTTCTAATACATGATGTTGTATGTTTCTTTTCCAAAATTTTCCAACTTCAGTTTTGATTGTATCATCTTAATATCACCTCTTCATTTTTGAATGACATCTTTACAATATCATCTTGGCATTTTGATCTTCCTATTGATGAATTTTTTAGTTATGACTTTTGATGAAATGATTAAATTTTCAGTTTTGATAGTTTCACATTGATATTATATTTTCGCATTTTGATGACATCTTTATATCAAGGAACTCTCATTTTTATCTTTCGATCATAATCTTGATGAAAGCTATCATGATGTTGTTTTCCTCCTTCTTTAAATAGTGGACACTAATGATGTAGTAAAAACTGATTTTATACCCTCTTTTAAGTATGACTAAAGATATTTCATGACTTGAATTTTATATGAAGCTTAACATATGCATAAATTAATATCATTATTTGTGCAAAATTAAGTTCTTAAATATTCATTTTCGATTTTTATTCTTGTGCTAATCGGTATGATTCAAGGTTTTATGACTTCCTCCTCATGAATCACTACAAGAATACGATGTCGAAGTTTTTCCTTTAAATTTTTTATATTGATATATTTCAATCGTTGAAGTTTTATGAGTTTTGATATCTCATTCTAATGGATTTTACCTTAAAATATGAAATCCTTGATGAATGACTTTAATGATCTATCCTTTCATAATTCTATGCTTGAATTCTCAATCAAAAAATTGAGTCTTATATTCTTCATCTATGAATTCTTCATGAGCATTTTGACACTCTAATGTTTTCTTTCGGATCTCATGAACATGAATAAAAATGATCCAAACATTTTTTGGATTTTTCCATCAAGGATGACATATTTTGTATTATGTTTGACTCATTTATCATATGCTTAAAAATTGACCACTCATTTTTTTGTATGGTATGATACCTTGTGATGGCTACTTCACCTCCTTTTTATTGATGACAAAGAGGGAGAAAAATGTGAAATTGATGACAAATGACTTATATATAGTAATATGTTGGAATAAAAAATAACTTATATGTATTGTATCTCATCACAATAACTTACATGGTTCATATTACAAATTGCTTTGGCTATGCTTTGAAATCAACAATTAATTACTATGAAGCATTGCAATGTAATGCAATATATCTCAAATGCTTAAATTTTTTAAGCTATTATTTCATTTGATATTATGCCTTGACTTTGTGCACCTCATTGATATCATTTGATCCTTGTGTTATTTCAATTTGTGATTAGTTTCTCTTGTCGAAATGATGAATGTCTATCATTCGACTAGAAAATGCATATCATGCCATGACATTATGAAAAATACGAAGTTCATATTTATGGATGAAAATTCATATTTATTAAGCTTGACGATAAATGAAACTTATCGGTTTCGGCTTGAATTCAAAAGATTGAATTCAAGTGTTTTTACCTTCTCATGATATGACATATAGATAGGGGGAGTTAAGTTTAACTCCATCATCAATTGATTGTCATCATCAAAAAGGGGGAGATTGTTGAATCTCGGATTTTGATGATGAAGTCAATTGGTGAATTATTTGTTCTAATCTATATTGTCGAGATAAGTGTATAGGATTAACTACGATGGAATGAAAATATAAAGTGATTTATCGAGGTCAAGTTCGCTGGGAGTTCAAGAGGTCACCGGAAGGATCGTCGAAAGTGTTGCCGGAACCAACTGAGATAGAATTAGGGACTTGCCGAAGGTTTTGGAAGTTCTCTGGAAAAATCATCGGAGGTTCGCAGAGATCATCGAGAAGGTTCGAAAGCTTACCGAAGACTCATTGAACTCACCACGGAATCCAAGAGCTTGTTGGGAGTCTGTTGGAAGAAATCTAAAGGAGTGTCGGAAGTCCACCGAAATTTTGCTAGAAAGCTCATCGGAAGAAGACTTGAAGAATGTTGATTTAAATCACTTAGAATTATGTTTCAATTTTATAGTTAAGCATATAATTTGGGTTAAGATCAGGTGTTAATCCTATAACCCAAAGTAGGGGCCCATTGGGCCTTGTTTTGGACTGGTTTGGGCCGAGTTTAAGGCCCAAACCAATATGCTGAAAAGTGCTGGGTGGTGGGCGGTGGCACCACTCAGCACCCGAGAGACTAGGCGGTGACACCACTGCCTTGGGCGGTAGAACTGCCCAGTACATTATCAGTCTAACACTGATAAGCGGTGGCACCGCCACTAACAGGCAATGGCACCGCCAGCACTAGGAAACACAAAATGAATTCAAATTTGGAGCTCAAATTTGAATCCTCTTTGGGTCTATAAATATCCCTCTTTTCTCAATAGAAAGAGCACCCTTCTGAGAGTTAGAATTGAGCAAAAGCTTTTGGCCAAGCCTTGTTTTCGATAGCTAGTGTTCACCTCCTTCTTTCTCTTTGAAAATTCTATAAGAGTGTGAACCACTTATAAAAGGGTTGTAAGAGGGGTGTTTGGTCCTTCCCCTTCAACAAGATTTGCTAGTCGAAGTTGGGAGCCTCATCGGAGAAGGCTTCAAAAGTGGATGTAGGTCACTTGACCGAACCACTATACATCGTGGTGTTCTTGAATGTATGAGTGTTTAAATTTCTGAATCGTTTCTATACTTATCTACAAATCATTCGGTTTTCATCTCCTTTACTCAAGCTACTTCAACTAAGTCATCTTGGTCGAATCAAAATCTCAATACGAACTAGCTATTTATGAAATCGGTTTCAAACTTACGAGTTTTTATCCGCTGCACTAATCCCCCCCCCTCTTAGTGACTCTCTGATCCTAATAGTTGGTCTTATAGCTACTCATGTGGAGACACTAAGGATATAGTACAGCTGCTCATTGGAAAATGAATTCGCTGATTGATTTGCTTAGCGAATGCTGGATGATTATTAATACCTCATGTCAGATAATGATTCCATAGTCCCAATAGTGTATCTAGTCCTTAGACTTGAGACATCAAGGATGTCTTGTATGAGTACTCCACTCTTTGATACAGGACTTATAGGTTTGGAAGTTCCAAATCTAGTATAACCGGTTATTGGGAGTGGTAGCCAACCTTACGAGGGCTATTGAGTATCAATAGAGGATCATCCGCTCTCGATATCATGAGAGAAATATCCCATGTATTCTTACTCGAATAAATCCTTGGCTAAGGTTATTCGGATTGAGAGAGAAAGAGTTCTCCGGGAGAATCCGATAAGAGCGAGACTCGAGAAGAGACCGTATGGGCCTAACAGCACCATGCCTGATATGGGGTCTCTAGGATATTAGATGGATGAGGGACTATAGATACATGATAACTGAAGATAGATGGTTCAAAGGATTGGATTTCCCTGTATTTGGGGATTTTGACATAGTGGTCTAGTACGTCCGTAGTCGATGAGTCGGGTGAATTATTATGGAGATAATAATCCACTAAGTCAGAAGGAGTTCTGACAAGTATGACTCACGACCATCTCGATATTGGGCCTAGAGGGTCACACACATATGGTAGGTGTTGAACGAGTAGAGATTCGGATATGAGATATCCGCCGGGGCCCCTATCTTATTGGATATCCAATAAGCCTATAAATTATTAGATCTTAAGATGAGATCCAATAAAAGCTAATAAGAGATTATTGGGTAGAGAACCATTAATTTAATAGGCTTGGATAATTGGATAGAGATCCAATACCTAATAGGACAAGATCCATTAGGGTTTAAAGGGGGCCTCTATAAATATGAGGGAATTGAAGGCCCATAGGCTGGGGTTCTCTCAATAGCCAACTTCTATTCTCCTCTGCTTAAGAGAGGAGCATCGTTGCAGTCCCTGCCATGTGAATACTGCTAGAGAGGAGGATGCTTTACCTTTTTCATCCTCTCCTATAGATCTGCAGGGATTCAGGGATATATGATCTCCCTAGGTAACTTTCTTTTATACATGCAGTTTTCATGAATTTATTTTTGAAACGCATCGATCTTCGCATGACGACGGAACCTTCTATGGAAATATGAGGGGTTTTATTTTCTATTTTTTCGCTATGCATGAGATGTCGCCTCCCCTTGGATTTCCCAACATAGAGGAGAGAAAGGATTTTAATAGAGTTTTCTTACTTTTAGGTTTAGTGTGCTTGTATATTCAACCCAAGGATGGGAGGGGTTTTTATAGGCTCCAATTGGATTTAAACATGGAGCCAAAAACCATCACACCCCGGGTCTACTTGGTTCTAGCGGTACCACTACCTGTCACTAGCGGTACCACCGCCAGTCTGACTCTGACACTAGGCGGTACCATCACTCAGTTTGGTGATACCATCACCTGACACACTGACACGATCAATGTACTGGGCAGTACCACCACCCAGCCAACGATGCCACCACCCAAGCACTCTGCCCCAGGGTGGTACCACCACCCAGTTTAGGTAGTACCACCGCCTAGACCACTTAGGAGACTAAACCCAGACGGTACCACCGCCCCTTTTTGGCGGTGCCACCACTAGATAGGGTTCAACAACCCTATTTGGGTCTTTCATTCGGCCGAAACCTATTCGGGTATGGACCGAGTTGGTCCCTAATATGGTTAAAGGATTAACACCTAATCCTAACCCTAATTATGTACTAACTACAAAATTAAAGATATTTCCTAAGCTAATATAAAATCTGAAAAGTTAAGACTTCTTTTCCGATGAGCTTTTGGCAAACTTCCAGCGGTCTTCCGACAAACCCTCGGACACCATTCTGCGGACACTCGACAAGCTCCTGGACTTCTCGATGGAATCGCTAGTGAGTTCCAATGAGCTTCTTCAGCAAGCTCTAATCTTTCTCGATGAGCTCCACAAACTTCTGAGGAACCTTTCGATGAACTTTCGAAAACCCATCGGCAAGCTCCTTACTCATTCTCGACCAATTCCAGCAGCACTCTGATGAATCTTCGGACTTCCATCGAACTCTCAAACTTCCAATGATTTTGTCACATTTGACTCTGACACTTTGTATCGCTTTATGTCTTCATTGTTATCGTAGTTAATCTTGCACACATAAACCTTAACTCTACTTCAATCTAGTCAGTTATATGAATTAACCACCTATTGCCCAACACGTCATTGGTCGGTGCTTCGTCTAATTCTTTGGTACACTATCCTCTCTTGCGACTTGTTGCCCAATCGACGGTTGACCTCTGCAACCCTGATATTTTTGGCTCAACACCACTCTTCTTAGCCCGATGTCCGATGTCCGAAGCCTTCTGTCGATTGTCGACCGGACCTCCAGCATGACGTCCAATATACTGACGTGATCTCTTCCAATGCAACGCTGATACATCCTGTGTTGACTGTCTAATCCTGATTGATAGTAGACCTACGTCACTCAAAATGTAATTAGACAACAAGCCATAATCAATTAGTTTCATCATCAAAATCTGAAACCCAACAGGATTCAGGGCCCATTCAGTAGTGCTAGACCAGGTTTGACGATGGCACCACCAGACTGGGGTGGTGGCATCGCCCTGGGAACAGGTCTCTAGGTGGTCTAGGCGGTGGTACCACCCCAGGTCAATGGTGGTACTGTTGATAGTTATTACCTATCAACGGTGGTACCACCTAACAAGTGATGGTATCGCTAGTCCACAGAGTCCGAGGATCCTGTCAGGTGGTGGTACCACCCAGTATACTGATAGAGTAGAGTCAACAGGTGGTGGTACCACCAGTGCCAAGCGGTAGTACCGTCAGTACCCGAAAATCCGGGATGTGACTCTTTCTAGCTCTATTTTTAAAGCTAATTGAGTCTATAAATACCCCTCTCTTCTCAGCTGGCTGAGTACCTTTGAGAAGTGATAAAAACTGAGTCAAAGCTATAACTAAATTGTATTCGATAGCTTGAGTGTTCACCTCTATATTTTTACTTTGTCAAAATTCTGTAAGAGTGTGAACCACCTGTAAAAGTTTGTAAGAGGGGTGCTTGGTCCTTCCTCTTCAAGAAGATTTGATAGTGGAAGTTGGAAACCTCATCGGAGGAGGTTTCGGAAGTGGACGTAGGTCATTTGACCGAACCACTATACATCGCTACGTACTACTCTGAATGTGTGAGTTTAATTGTTGCATCTTGTTCTTTACTTAGCTGCAAATCTATCGATCTCCTTCTCTCTACTTCTGATAACATTCACTTGAATCATTCTGTTGGAATCATTTTTGTTGGATCAAAATTTCTCTTCTAACAACTATTTCTGTAATCAGTTTCAAATTTATGGGTTTTATCCGCTGCACTAATTCACCCCCTTCCTCCTCTTAGTGCCACTTAGATCATAACAATTGGTATCGGAGCTTGGTCACTCTCATTTGGTTTAAAACCCAAGAGAGATGACTTATTCTGACATGCAAGAGCGTCATTCAATTACACATCTGCTAATGTTTAATGGGTCAGATTACACCTATTGGAAGACTTGTATGTAGATTTTTTTTATTTTAAACTTTGAAATATCGTTGAAAATGGATTTCAAAAATCTTCTCTTCCGGTGAACAAATGGAATGAATCGAAGAAGAAGATTTTTGCTCTAAATGCAAAGGTTATGAATGCCTTATTTTCTGCACTTGATAAAAATGAGTTTCATCATGTTTCAATTTGTGAAGCGGCTTTTGATATTTGGCATACTCTTGAAATCACTCATGAAGGCACTAGCTGAGTGAAAGAGTCCAAAATCAACCTTTTGGTCCATTCTTACGAATTATTTCGAATGAAACCAAGTGAGTCTATCGGAGACATGTACACCCATTTCACGGATGTCATCAATGGACTCAAAGTACTTGATAAAGGATTTTCTAATTTCGAACTTGTAACAAAAAATTTAAGATCCCTTCTAAAGAGTTGGGATCCAAAAGTTATAACCATTCAAGAGGCCAATGACCTTAAAAATTTTCCTCTTGAAGAACTTATTGGGTCTTTAATGACCTACAAAATGACATGCCATGCTCATGATGAGTTAGAGAATACCCTTCCAAAGAACAAGAAGGATGTGGCATTGAGAACACAAGAAGACCACTTAAAGGAATCTTTAAGTGATGAGGACCTTGATGATAAACTTGCACTCTTAACTCAAAAATTCAAAAAAATTATAAGAAAGAATAAATTTAAAAATGACACTAAAAATAAATTTGAACCCAAAAAGGATCAAGTTATATGTTATGAATGCAAGGAGCTGAGGCACTTCAAAAGTGAATGCCCCCAAGCCAAGAAGAAGCAACCAAAAAGGAAGAAAGCTCTAAAGGTGACATGGGACGACTTAAGTGGCTCTGAAGATGAAGAAGTAAGCAACAAAGAGGAGGCCAACTTCACATTGATGGCTTTAGTAGATGAGGTATGTGAGTTATTTAATAAAGATTTATCTTTCGATGAACTTTCAATTGATTTTCATGAATTATTTGATGAGTGTAGAGCTATTAGTAAGAAGTTTAATTTATTGAAAAAGGAGCATGCTATCTTACTAGATAAACTTGAAAGTCTTGAACTTGATACTTTCTATTTACCGCTATGCTCTAAGTGTGAACACTTAGAGGTAATCTAAAATAAGAACTTGCTACTTAAAGAGACTCTAAATAAGTTTAAGGTCAATAGCAAGGGCTTGGACATGATCCTTGCAAATAAGGGTCACATCAGAAAAAGAAGTAGAATTGGATTCATAAGTGGACCTTACCGAACTCCAGCCACCTTCATTAAAGGACCTACACTACATGCATCATCTCATTTGAAATGCAATTTTTATTGCAAATCCGGATATGTTGCTTACAAATATCTGTATAAGAAATTTAGCTCATATAGGTTAATATGGGTTCCTAAAGGAACAATAAGGAACTCAATGAATAATGATAAGTTTAGTAGATCAATAGTTGAGGCACCCAAGTTCAAATGGGTATCTAAAAACCATCCTCTTTTGTAGACACATTCACCCATACAAGCTAAGAGCAAGAGATGGTACCTTGATAGTGGATGATCAAGGCATATGACCGAAGATCCATCTCAATTCGCTAAGCTCACTAGCCAAGACGAAGGGTATGTCACCTTCGGAGACAATAAGGGTAAAATCATTGGCAAGGGAACTATAGGTAACAAATCAAGTTTTTCAATTGATAATATGTTATTGGTGATGGTTTAAAGCATAATCTTTTGAGCATTTGTCAATTATGTGATAAGAGATATATTATGAAATTTGAATCTAATGCTTACATTATTGAAAAATCATACAACAACACATCTATGATTGCACTAAAATAAAATAATGTCTACACCATAAACATTGATGATCTTAGTAATGAAATATATTTTTCGATTTTAAATGATGATACTTGGCTTTGGCATAGGAGATTAGGTCATGCTAGCATGAAACTAATCTCTTAAATCACATCTAAAGATCTTGTAAGAGGCATTCCTAATTTTAAGTTCATTAAAGACAAAGTATGTGATGCTTGTCAATTAGGAAAATAAATAAAAATTAGCTTTAAACCAAAGAATCAAATAAGCACCTCTAGGCCATTACAATTGATTCATATGGATTTATTTGGACCAATTGACACAACGAGTATAGGAGGTAGTAAATATGCCTTTGTAATTGTAGATGACTATAGTAGATTCACTTAGACCTATTTCTTGGCTCACAAAAGTGATTGCTTTAAATGTTTCTCTAAATTTTGTAAACTTGCTTAAAACGAAAAGGGTTTCATGATTTCATCGATTCAAAGTGATTACGGTAGTGAATTTCAAAACCATGACTTCCAAAATTTTTATGAATCTAATGGATATAACCACAACTTCTCTACTCCGAGGAATCCTTAATAAAATAGAGTAGTAGAAAGAAAGAATAGAAATTTATAAGAAATGACAAGAACCATATTAAATGAACATAGTTTACCCAAATACTTTTGGGCCGAAGTTGTTAATATGGCTTGCTATGTCATGAATAGAGTTCTAATAAGACAATCTCTATCTAAAACTCCTTATGAATTATGGAATAATAAAAAATCAAATGTTTCTTATTTTAAAGTTTTCAGTTGTAAATGCTTTATCATAAATGAAAAGGATGCCTTAGAAAAATTTGATGCTAAATCCGATGAAGGCATCTTTCTTAGTTACTCTTTTGTTTCTAAAGTTTTTCATGTTTTTAACAAAAGAACCTTGGTTATAGAAGAGTCTATTCATGAAGTTTTTAATGAAAATTTTGAATTTAAGAAAAATGATTTTGATGATGATATTGGTTTTGATGGTTTGAATTTAAATGAACCCTCTCCTCAAAATTGTAACTTGGATGCATCTTCTTCCCAAATTTCCTTACATAAGGAATGGAAGTATGTAGATGCCTATCCAAAGGAGCTAATTATAGGAGACACATCAAAAGGGGTTCAAACTCGTTTCTCTTTTAAAAATTTTTGTGCCAAGGCTACTTTCCTTTCTCAAATTGAACCTAAGTGTATTGACGAAACCTTGAAAGATAATTCTTGGGTTATCACAATGCAAGAGGAATTGAACCAATTTGAGAAGAATGAGGTGTGAAAACTTGTTCCTAGACCAAGTGACCATTTAGTTATAGGTACTAAATGGGTATTTAGAAACAAGCAAGATGAATTTGGTATCATGATTAGAAACAAGGCTAGATTAGTGGCCAAAGGTTTCAACCACGAAGAAGGTATCGATTACAAAGAGACCTTCGCTCCTATGGCAAGATTAGAAGCCATTAGGATGCTCCTTGCCTATGCTAGTAATAATGATTTTAAATTATTTCAAATGGATGTCAAAAGTGCTTTCTTAAATGGTTTTATTTCTGAAGAAGTATTTGTTAAACAACCACTCGGTTTTGAAAACTCTTTTTCCTAATCATGTGTTTAAATTAACCAAGGCTCTCTATGGATTAAAACAAACCCTAAGGGCTTGGTATGAGAGACTTAGTTCATTTCTAATTTTAAATAATTTTACTAAAGGCAAGGTCAATACTATATTATTTATTAAATATTTTAAAAATAATTTTCTTATTATTCAAATCTATGTTGATGATATTATCTTTGGTTCTACCAACGAATCACTATGTGAATCATTTGCTAAGTGTATGAGTCATGAATTTGAAATGAGTCTAATGGGTGAATTAACCTTCTTTTTAGGATTACAAATTAAACAACTTAGTGATAGTATATTTCTTAATCAAACTAAATATACATTAGAATTATTAAAACGATTTAACATAGATGGTTTAAAAGCCATAAATACTCCTATGAGTACTTCCACTAAGTTAGACTTGGATGAAAGTGAAGAAAATTTTGATCAAAAAACATATAGGGGAATGATATGTAGCTTACTTTACCTCACTACAACTAGACCGGATATCATCTTTAGTGTAAGATTTTATATAAGATTTCAAGCTAACCCTAAGTTATCTCACCTTAAAGTTGTTAAAAGAATCCTTAGATATCTTAAAGGAACTCCTAACCTAGGATTATGGTATCTAAAATCTGATGACTTTGATTTAAAAGTCAATGCAGATGTGGATTTTGGTGGATGTAGAATAGATAGAAAAAGCACATCCGGAACATACTAATTTTTAGGACGGACACTTGTTTCTTGGACTTCTAAGAAACAAAACTCGGTTGCACTATCTATGGCTGAAGCTGAATACATAGCTGCAAGTGCATGTTTTGCATAAGTTGTTTGGATGAAAAATACTTTAGAAGACTATGGAATTCATTTAAAGAATATTCCTATAAAATGTGATAATATAAGTACTATTTCTCTAACCAAAAATCACATTCAACACTCTAGAACTAAGTATATTGACATTAGGCATCACTTTATACGAGATCATGTCAATAATAATGATGTCATTCTAGAATTTATTGATACAAAACACCAATTAATGGACATCTTCATATAACCCCTAAATGAAGAACAATTTGATTTCATTAGAAGAGAATTAGGCATGCTAAATTGTCTTAATACATAATGTTATATGTTTCTTTTCTGAAATTTTTTTTACTTCAGTTTTCAGTCTCACCTTGATATTATTTTCGGATTTTGGATGACATCTTTACGATATGATATTTTGAATGGAGCTCTCATTTTTATTCCTCAATCATAATTTTTTTATTCTCCTCCTTCTTCGATTGATGAATATCATGCCTTTTAATGACATGATAAACTTGGTTTCATACTCCCTCTACCTCTATTAGGATGATTAAATGGATTTCATGACTTTCATATCATTTAAAGTTTGACATATGCAACTTAATGATATGAACCTTGCTTAAAGATTAGGCTCTCAAGTGTTTATTATACTCTCTTCAGACTTTATTCATGTGCTAATCTCTAAGTCTTGAGCTTTTATGATTTGATTATTTATCTTCCATCTCATGAATTCTTATAAGAATGCCATGTTGAATCCTTCTTTATAAAACTTTTGATGCTAATGTGCTTCACTTCATGAATTCATAAATGATAAATTGAACTTCTTCATGAATTTTGATATATCTCCCTCTCTCTCTCTCACTTATTTTTTTTTAATAAATGACATGAAGCTCTTGATACTATATTTGATAAATGATTTGGCTTCAATGATGTATCTTTCCGCTTTACAATTTTATGCTTGAATTTTTAATCAAAGTTGAGTCTTGATGTATCTTTCTTATGCTTTTTGGCCTCAATGATCATTTTTCGGATTTCATAGACATGAATAAAAATGATCAAATCATTCTTCAGGTTTATCCATCTCAAATGACATTTTGCATGATGTTCAACTCATTTTCTAAGCAAATTTTAGCCTCATATATCGTATGTGTTTAATGACTACCTTTATTTATAATCAAATTTCACTACCTTTTTGTTGATGACAAAGGGGGAGAAGAATGTATCAAAATAAATTGATGACTTGATAAATACATGCATCGTGTTGAGAAGAATATGACGAATTGATGACTTGATAAATAACTTATATGTATCGTATCATATCACAATAACTTCATGGAATGATAAATGTCTTATGTCCTTTGTATTGCAATATGATGTCTTTGCCATGCTTTGTATCGAAAATTGGTTGCTATCCTTAAAAGCATCACAATATAATTTGTAGCGTATCGCAATGTATCAAATGTATAGCAAATGGTTCATACTTGCTTAACATATAAATTTTTTGAAAGATTGTTTATCATATCATGTTTAAAATTTGGTATCTTTCATTGACATGATAAGATATCATCTCATTTGATGATGTATCGAAAAAATGATATCATACGTTGCATTTGTGCACTTTATATTGATATCATGTGATCTTTGTTATATTTCAAATTATGATTAGTATCATTTGTCAAAGTCATAAATGTCTATCATCATTTGACTTGAAAATAGATATCATGTCTTGACATTGTGAAAAATACGAAGTTTTGTATTTATGAAAAATCTTGCTAAGCATGATAATAAGTTTAACGGATGAAACTTGTCGGGTTCAGCTTGAATTCAAGTATTTTCCTTCTCAAAATATGGGATGTAGATTGGGAGAGTTAAGATTAACTCCGTCATCAATTAATTATCATCATAAAAAAGGGGGAGATTGTTGAATCTCGGATTTTGATGATGAAGTCAATTAATAGATTATTTGATCTAATCCATATTATTGAGATAAGTGTGCAGGATTAACTACAAAAGCAATGAAGACATAAAGTGAATTGCCGGAGTCAAGTACGTTGGGAGTTCAAGAGTACGCCAGAAATGCTGCTGGAACCAATCGAGAATGAATCGGGGACTTACCGAAGGCATCAAAAGTTCACCGAAAAGATCGTCGGAGGTTCGCGGAGCTCACCGAGACAGTTCGGAAGCATGCCAAAGATTCATGGAACTTGCCATAAAGTCTGGAAGCCTGTTGGGAGTCCATCAAAAGAAATCCGAGGGTGTGTCGGAAGTCCGTCGGAAGTTCGTCGGAAGCTCGTCGAAAGAAAACTCGATGTGCTGGTTTAATTTTTGCTTAGAATATGTTTTTAATTTCATAGTTAGCATATAATTAGGGTTAGAATTAGGTGATAATCATGATTAATCCTAGTAGTGGCCAACTGGGCCTTAATTGGGCTGAATTGGGTTGGATTTAGGGCCACATCAATAGTGTTGGACTAGGTCTGGCGGTGGCACCACCATACTAGGGCGGTGGCACCACCAGACTAGGGCGGTGGCACCGCACCGGGAATAGGTCCCCAGGTGGTCTGGGTGTTGGTACCGCACCAGGTTAGCGGTGGTACCATTGACAGTTATTGCCTGTCAATGGTGGTATCGCTTAACAGGCGGTGGTATCGTCAATCCACAGAGTCTGAGGACCCTGTCGAGCGATAGTATCACCAAACTGAGCAGTGGTATCGCCAAACAGTACATTGACAGAGCAGGGTCAACAGGCGGTGGTACCGCCGGTGCCTGGCGGTGGTACTACCAATACCCAAAAATCTGGGATGTGACTCTTTTTGGCTCCATTTTTTAAGCCGATTGAGTCTATAAATACTCTTCTCTTCTCAATTGGCTGAGTACCTTTAAGATGTGATAAAAACTGAGTCAAAGCTATAACTAAATTGTATTCGATAGCTTAATTGTTCACCTCCATATTTTTACTTTATCAAAATTCTGTAGGAGTGTGAACCACCTGTAAAAGTTTGTAAGAGGGGTGCTTGGTCCTTCCTCTTCAATAAGATTTGATAGTGAAAGTTGGGAACCTTATCAGAGGAGGTTTCGGAAGTAGAAGTAGGTCATTTGACCGAACCACTATACATCACTGCGTACTACTCTGAATGTGTGAGTTTTAATTATTGCATCTTGTTCTGTACTTGGCTGCAAATCTATCGATCTCCTTCTCTCTACTTCCGATAGCATTCACTTGAATCATTCTTCTAGAATCATTTTTATTTTATCGAAATTTCTCTTCTAACAACTATTTCCAAAATTAATTTTAAATTTACGGGTTTTATCTGCTGCACTAATTCAAACCCCCCCCTCTCTTAGTGCCGCTCAGATCCTAACAATCTGCCTATGTTTAATGGGTCGGATTACACCTATTGGAAGACTTGTATAAAGATTTTTCTTATTTTCATGGATTTTGAACTTTGAAATACTATTGAAAATGGATTTCAAAAATCTTCTCTTTTGATGAACGAATGGAATGAATTGGAGAAGAAGGTTTTTGCTCTAAATGCAAAGGTTATGAATGCCTTGTTTTGTGTACTTGATAAAAATGAGTTTAACCATGTTTTGATTTATGAATCAGCTTTTGATATTTGGCATACTCTTGAAATCACTCATGAAGACACTAGCCGAGTGAAAGAGTCCAAAATTAACCTCTTAGTGCACTCTTACGAATTATTTCGGATGAAACCAAGTGAGTCCATCGGAGACATATATACTTGTTTCACGGATGTCGTCAATGGACTCAAAGCACTTGAAAAAGGTTTTTCTAATTTTGAACTTGTAACTAAAATTTTAAGATTCCTTCCAAAGGGTTGGGATCCAAAAGTTATGGCTATTCAAGAGGCCAAGGACCTAAAAAATTTTCCTCTTGAAAAACTCATTGTATCTTTGATGACCTATGAAATGACATGTCATGCTCATAATGAGCTCAAGAACCCTCTTCTAAAGAACAGGAAGGATATGACAATAAGAACATAAGAAGACCACTTGAAAGAATCTTCAAAT
Source organism: Musa beccarii (assembly GCA_024322285.1). Classification (NCBI taxonomy): domain Eukaryota; kingdom Viridiplantae; phylum Streptophyta; class Magnoliopsida; order Zingiberales; family Musaceae; genus Musa; species Musa beccarii. The sequence goes on from CM044394.1 coordinate 45,876,611, forward strand.
GATGAGGACTTTGATAATGAACTTGCACTCTTGACTCAAAAATTCAAAAAATTTATAAGAAGAAATAAATTTAAAAATGATACTAAAAATAAACTTGAATAAAAAAAAGAACAAGTAATATGTTACGAATGCAAGAAGCTTAGGCACTTCAAAAGTGAATGCCCCCAAGCTAAGAAGAAGCAATCAAAGAGGAAGAAGACTCTAAAGGCAACATGGGATGACTCAAGTGGCTCCGAAGATGAAGAAGCAAGCAATAAGAAGGAGGCCAACTTTGCATTATTGGCTCTCGGAGAAGAGATATGTGAGTTATTTAATGAAGATTTAACTTTCGATGAACTTTCAATTGCTTTTCATGAATTATTTGATGAGTGTAGAGCTATTAGTAAAAAGTTTAATTTATTGAAAAAAGAGCATGCTATCTTACTAGATAAACTTGAAAGTCTTGAACTTGATACTCTCTCTTCACCTCCATGCTCTAAGTATGAACACTTAAAGACAATCAAAAATATGAACTTGCTACTTAAAGAGACCCTAAATAAGTTTAAGGTCGGTAGCAAGGGCTTGGACTTGATCCTTGCAAACAAGGGTCATGATGGAAAAAGAAGTGAAATTAGATTTGTGAGTGGATCTTACCAAAATCCTACCACCTTCATGGACCCACACTACATGTATCATCTCATTTGAAATGCAACTTTTATTATAAGCCCGGACATATTGTTTACAAATGTCCGTATAAAAAACTTAACCCGCATAAGTTGATATGGGTTCTTAAAGGAACTATGAGGAACTCAATGAATAATGACAAGATTAGTAGATCAATATTTGAAGCACTCAAGTTCAAATGGGTATAAAAAAACTATCTTCTTTTGTAAACACATTCACCCACACAAGCTAGGAGTAGGTAACGATAAAACTCTTGATCATTATCAAGCTCACTAGCTCGGGTAATAAAAGACTCTTGAGCGTTATATATTGTTTGGTTATGTTTCATAATGCTCCCATTAAGTCTCTTCAAAAAGGATTTCGATAAAAATATTTGTGTCACCTTACAATTTGAAATACTATGTCTTGAAACAATGTGGTTTTAATAGATTTGATGAAACCTTGTTTCAAAACTATACAATGATACTAAGCATTTATATAAGAAGTATATATCTTCCTTCAACATTCCTATGAAAAGTTGAATTCACTCTTGTATTCTCTATCTACTCAAGGTCTACAAATTTATTTATTTTATGAATCTCATATATGATTTTAGTGATGAATTCAGAGTTAATGAATTAAGCTAGAATGAGTTTTTCAAATGATTCATAACCTCTATTCATGACTTATGGTATATTAATGGCTTGAATGCATTTGAGATGTAAATTATTTTTAAATTGTTGACACGAGGCATGAATCATGTTCTCATTTGATGATGCATATAAATGAGTTGCTTATAAATAGTTATGATTAAAATATTTTTAAAATATCTTTCGAAGATGACTCTTAGTGATAAATGTTTTAAAAATATGCTTGACTATTTTTAATATGATAAGCAACACATAAATTATTGATTCTTGACTCAAATTTCCTTTCCTAGATTTCTCGGACATATAGTGTGATCCTGATATTTATAAATGACATCTTTTCTGTTGAATTATACGTCCATCATTTCATAAATTGATCGATGTTAGTATTCATAAATTTTAGAAATCACTGCATTTATATCATCCAAGTTTTCTTATCTTTACGATATCATTCTCTCGAACCGCTTGATGAGAAGGTTTCCAAAGCTTCTTAATTACAATACTTTAATGTGATCAATCATTTGTTAAGTAAATGTACTTAATAAAAATTTACCTCATGATTAGTATGAGATCGGAAGTAATTCAAAGACATCATTTTATCTCAATTAAATACATAATGATCAAATTAGATATCTAAGATAGATGTTAATAAAGGGGACAAATTGATCAAAAATCAAGATGTTGTAGCCCTCCTAAAATTGTCTAAGTTTGGGTGTCAGTGGTGGCACCACCAAAACTAGTGGTAGCATCGCCTGGGCACTCTGTTCTCAGGCGGTGGCACCGCTCGGTTGGCAGTGGTACCACCCGAGAGCCCCCTTATATAAAGGGGCTTTAGGGCCGACGGTAGAACTGCCCCCAACTCTTGAAGTTGCTCCCAAAGACTCTTCCCCTCCTCTCAAAACTTCATTTTTCCTCTCAGAAAGACCAAGAGAGACTTCCATCCTCTCAAATCTTAAATCAAGGTCTCTATTTCTCAAGAAACCTCTACTAAGGTAATCTTTGGCTCTCCCTATTTATTTTCTTAACACATAACTACCTCTTTGTAATTCTCTTGTTATATCATCATTTTTAGATAAATGGCTTCTAGGAAATCGTCTAGGGACAAAGGGAAGAGGAGGGAAGGAGATTCATATGACCCATCTCTTTTTAGATCTAGTGAAAATGCCCTTAGGAGCAACTAGGAAACCTAGAGCCCTAGTTTTGAAATAAGAAATGTGCATAAGGGTAAACATGATAATTTAAGTCAATTAGGAAACCTAGAGCCCTTTAGGTGGTTTGCCAATTTGGATATCTTGACTATTTTATGAATCAGCGGACCAATTTATTCTAGATTAGTTCAGTTGTCTTACACTAATCTAAGCATAGGTGAAGATGATAATATGTTAACCTACCTTCTAGCGAACCAAATCCCAATTACGGATAGCACAATTTGTGACCTAATTGGAATCTTGAAAAAGAGAAGGGGTTATTACTTTAGAGGACAGTGGGATTTGGATGCAATCGGAGTAACCTACTCCAAGGCTTTAAGGACCATTTTTGAAAATCCTAACCTAGCCATAGTCCCTAAAAGCTACGAGTATCTGTTACTATTCAATTCTAAGATCTTCCATCACATCATCACAAGTATCATAATCCCTAAATAGTTTCACCATGATGAAATCAGTCAAATAGAGTTAGGTACTATGTACTAGATAATGACCAGACAAGATAATTGTTTTGGATACCTGATCTGGCAAAATATGATTAAAATAGCATCTAAAGATTTAATGTTACCATATGGGGGATTAATCACTAAATTACTACATGCATAAAATATTAGAATACCACCCGATGAAGAAGTAATAAAAGTGGATAGATATAATACCATAAACAAAAACCTACTTAAGAGACTAAGGTGCACATTTAGGAACAGAATATGGACTAGGCAGCCTAGAAGGATTGATCCAGCTCCCCCTCTAGTAGAAGAACCTAAAACACCAATATTTAGGGGTAATGAATCTCCTTCTCCTAGTCCCTTTAGTGCAGCACCATCAGAACTAGCTCTTGCTTTATCTTTTGAAGATCTGATCATGACAAAGATAAATCAAATCAAATCACAGCAAGCTGAAATCTTAAATGAAGTACGTCAGATGAATCGAAAGTTAGATCACTTGTATAGGCACCTTGGTATTCCACCTGAGGAATAGTTGTAAAAACTCTATAATTGACTTCATAAGTTGTACTGGAGATTTTGACTCTCGTTTGTAAATCTCTATGTTATTTTGGCATACTTTAAAATTCTATATGTGTTTGTCTTAATACATAAGGTTGTCGTATGTTTCTTTTCCAAAATTTTTATCAACTTCCATTTTCATAAACTCATCTTAATATTATCTTGTCGGATTTCAGATGACATCTTTACAATATCGCATTTTTGAACGGAAGTATCATTTTTATCCTTCTCCAATCTTGCATTGATACTCCTCTTTCATCGTTTAATGTTGATGATTTTTAAATTAAAATCATGCCCTCTTAATGACTTGGTAAAATTGGTTCTATACTCCCTCTACCTCTATTAGGATGAATAAATGGTTCTCTTGATTTATTTTATCCACTCTTACGTATCATTTGAAGTTTGATGATTTTGTCTTCTTGACGCATGCAACTATACATACATTAATATCATGAACTTTGAAGAAGCATTCTAGTTTGTATACTCTCTTCAGACTTCATTTATGCAAATTTGATAAACTCTTAACTCTTGTGCAAATTTCTACATCTTGAGCCTTTATGACTTGATGGTTTATCTTCCATCTCATGAATTCTAATGAGAATACCAAGTTGAACCTTTTATGAAATTTTTATGATAATGTACTGCACTTCATAAATTTGTAATGGAAATGCCAAGTTGAACCTTTAAAGTATGAAAACTTCATCATGATTCTTTCATGAAGTTTGAGCTTAGTATGAAAACTTCATCTCTCTTCTTTAAGAATTTTTAAAATAAATTTCATGAGCTCTTGATGAAATAATTGATGAATGTCTTGGCTTCAATAATGTATCTTTTTCCCTTTACGATTTTTTGACTTAAATTTTTAAATTGGCTCTTGGACCTTTCATTTCAATCCTTCTTGAATGAACTCTTATAGTTTTTATTATGAGTTTTATTGATTTCATCTCTTTTTAGTTTCATTTGGTAGAAACAATTTTTGAATAAATTTTTATTGACTTGAATGAGATCTTAAAAAATTTTATGAACTTTGGCTTTAATGATCTATCTTACGATTTCATTGGCACCAATTTTCAAAAAGAATGATCGAATTGTTCTTTGGTATTCTTTTCTTTTTGCCATTATTATCAAGGCCTACTCCCTTTTTGTTGATGACAAAGGGGGAGAAGAATATGACAAGATAAATTAATGACTTGATTGATGGAATAATAAATGCCTTGTATGTATCATATTGAATGATGTATCATAATGAATTGCAATTGCTTTGTATCAAAAATTAATTGATATCCTCAAAAGCATCGCAATATATCGTAATATGAAGCATATCACAATTGGAATGTATTACATGCACCGCAAATGGTTCATACATGCTTTATATGTTAATTTTGTAAAATCATTATCATATCATATTTAAATTTGGTATCTTTCATTGATATGATAAGTTTTTATCTCATTCGATGATGTATCGTAAAATGATATCATGCCTTGCATTTGTGTAATTTTATTTTGATATCATTTGATCCTTGTTTCACTTCAAAATTAACATTGGTATCATTTGTCGAAGTGATAAATGTCTATCATCATTGAACTTGAAAAAATGGGTGTCATGTCTTGACATCATGAAGAATACGAAGTTTCATATTTATGGATGAAAAGATCATGCTTACTAAGCATAATGATAAGTTCAACGAATGCAACTTATCGGTTTTGGCTTAAATTCAAGGAGATTGAATTCAAGTGTTTTCCTTCTCATAATATGTCATATAGATAGGGGAAGTTAAGGTTAACTCTGTCATCAATTGATTGTTATCATTAAAAAGGGGGAGATTGTTGAATCATGAATTTTGATGATGAAGTCAATTGATAGGTTATTTGATCTAATCCATATTATTGAGATAAGTGTATAGGTTTAACTACGATAGCAATGAAGACAAAGCAAATTGTTGGAGTTAAGTACGTTGGGAGTTCTAGAGTCCGCCGGAAGTCTGAAGGATCATTGAAAGTACTGCTAGAACTGGCCAAGAATGAATCAGGGACTTGCTGAAGGTTTCATAAGTTTGTCAGAAAGATCGTTGGAGGTTCACGGAGCTCATCGAGAAAGTTCAGATGCTTGCCAAAAGAATCACCGAACTCGTCATAGAGTCCAAGAGACTATTGAGAGTCAACCGGAAGATATCCAAGGGTGCATTGTAAATCTGCCAAAAGTTCATCGGAAGCTCACCGGAAGAAAACTCGACGATGCCGAATTAGAATTTGCTTAGAATATGTTTTCAGTTTCATAGTTAGCACGTAATTAGGGTTAGTAGGATTAGGTGATAATCCTAAATAACCCTAGTAGGGGCCAATGGGGCCAATTGGGCCTTAATTGGATTGAACTGGATCGAATTTAGGGCCCATTCACCAGTGTTGACCATGTCTGGCAGTGGCACCGCTAGACTGGGTAATGGCATCGCCCCGAGAACTAGTTCCCAAGTGGTTTGGGCGGTGGTACCGTTGATAGTTATTACTTGTCAATGGTGGTACCACCCCTCCATAAAGCCTGAGGACCCTGTCAGGTGGTAGTACCGTCAGACTTGACGATGGTATCGCCGAGTACACTAACAGAGCAGGGTCAACTAGCGGTGGTACCGCTAGTGTCTGGCGATGGTATCACCAGTACCCAAAAATTCGGGATGTGACTCTTTTGGCTTCAATTCTTAAGCCAATTGAGTCTATAAATACCCCTCTCTTCTCAATTGGTTAAGCACATTGAGAAGTGATAAAAAAACTGAGTCAAAACTATAGCAAAATTGTATTCAATAAGCTTGAGTGTTCACCTTCCAAGTTTTACTTTGTCAAAATTTTATAAAAGTGTGAACCATTTGTAAAAGTTTATAAGAGGGGTGTTTGGTCCTTCCCCTTCAAGAAGAATTGATAGTGGAAGTTGAGAACCTCATCGGAGGAGGTTTCGGAAGTGGACGTAGGCCATTTGACCGAACCACTATACATCATTGCGTACTTCTCTTGATGTGTAAGTTTTAACTTACTGCATTTCAATCTTTACTTGTTGTGATCTCTATATCTTCTCCTCTCTACTTTCTACAGCATTCACTCGAATCACTTAGCTGAAATTATTTTTGTTGGATCGAAATTTCTCTACGAACAACTCTTTCCAAAATCACTTTGAATTTTTGGTTTTTATCCACTACAATAATTGTCAGATCCTAACAATTAGGATATAGTCCATGATCATCTGGTGTGATTGCTCATGTGATGTATGATTTTATATATGCACCTATTAGATACATATATATTTGCATGTGATGTAGATATATATATATATATATATATATATATATATATATATATATATATATATATGTGTGTGTGTGTGTGTGTAACACAACATATTAGGAGACCAAATTAAAAAATCCCCTCTCTCAATAATATTAAGTTAGTAAATGTGAGGTAATTAGATTGACCCACGTGGCCTTCCATCATTATAGGTAGGAACCGATTCCTAGTGTAGGTTGAGTTGGTCGAGTCCCTCGAGACTCACCTATATCACGATTCACTATCTTATCTATGACAGAGATATCATCGGTGACCTGAGGACATGGTATACTTGGTCGAATCCCTCGAGGGTATATCATCAAATCAAACTCATCTTGTAACGATAGTGATGACTTAACCGAACATCGTGGTTGGTCAAGTCCCTCGAGGCCATGGTGGTTCGGAGGTCAAACAGAATAGAAATCATAAGGAGTTGTGATTGGCAAGAGTTGCCTACCTTTTGGGCTTCGTGTGATTGGTCGAGTCCTCGAGGTTACACTAAGACATCAATTGGATCTTGATCCCCACTAGAAGTCTGCCGAAAACTTCCATTTCATATGCTAAGGGTGTCGCATGACTCGCTAGAAAAATAGTATGAGTACATCAAGATAGAAGTCCATATCTTGATTATTTATATTTCTATAAAATCTACATGTTATTTATTTTTGTTGCATCTTTACTTTTAGAAAATATCACTATTAGACTCTCTACATGGCATACTTGATGTCAACTGTCTCACTGGTCTAAATTATGCAAATTGGCTCCGTAACATGAAAATAGTTCTCATAGTGGAGAAAATTGCATATGTCCTTGATTTAGTGATGTCTATGCCCAAAGGAAGGGGCAAGTGAGGATGAGATTGCTCGCTAAGTGAAGTACACAAATGACTCCACTCTTGCTCAGTGTTATATGTTGGGCCCCATAACTCGCGAGTTACAAAGACAACATAAAAGGATAGATGATAGATCCATACTCTTGTATCTCCGTAAATTGTTTGAAGAATAGGGAAGAACTCAACAATATGAGATATCGAAGAGTCTCTTCCACAGTAGGATGACTAAGGGGACATTGATTTAGAACTATCCTTAAGATGATTGAGTGGATAGAGAAACTCATAGGTCTAGGAATGATCCTAGAGGATAACCTGTGTATGAATCTTGTACTTCAATCCCTACCAGATTCCTTTTCACAGTTCTCTTTACTAGTAAGACCAGAAAGAAAAGGAAGATAGAGAAATCCCTTAAGAAGGGCAAAGGCAAGGGAAAACAGGGTAAAGCAAAGGTTGCTTAAAAGGACCCAGTAAAGGACAAAAGCCAGTGCTTTCACTATAGCAAAGACAGGCATTGGAAGAGGAACTGTAAGATCATGCAGAAAAGGTGAAATAAAAGCTTAGAGAAGCTTCAAGTACGTTCATGATCAGTCTCCATTTGTCAGACTCATAACACATAGGTATTGGATACCATGAGCGCTTATCATATCTGTAATTCGTTACAGATTCTGACAAGAGTTAGAAGATTGATGAGAGGCAAGATAGACCTCAAGATGGCCAATGAAGCAAAAGTTGCTACTGTTGTTATTTACGAGGTTACCCTACATCTACTTAATGGAGCTACTATTGCATTAGATACTACTATTATTTTATCCCTCTATTATCAAAAATGTTATTTCCATTTCATGTTTGACATTAAATATTTATAAAGTAGTTTTTGAGAACAATAGTTGTTCAATTATTAAGGATGATGATGTCATCACGAGAGGAACATTGCATAATAGTTTGATTATACTAGACACTACTCTACATATCATGAATGTATGTGTGTCCAAGAGGAAACGTGATGAGATGAACAGTAGATACCTATGACATTATAAGCTAGGTCATATCCATGAGCGAAGGATTCATAAGTTGCTGACAGATGGATACCTAGATCCATTTGACTATGAGTCATATGCGACTTATGAACTTTGCCTTTATGGAAAGATGATCAACTCTCCATTTTGTGGAACTAGAGAGAGAGCCATTGAGTTATTGGAACTTATACATAGTGATGTATGTGGTCCCATGTCAACTCAGGCCATTGGTGATTATTCCTACATTATTTTCTCTAATGATTTCTCTAGGTGCAGACATGTGTACTTAATGAAGTACAAGTCTGAGGCTTTCGAGAAATTTAGAGAATATAAGAATGAAGTAGAGAATCAGATTGGAAAGAGTATTAAGACTCTTCAATCGGATCGAGGAGGTGAGTACTTGAGTACAAAGTTCACCTAGTTCCTCAAGAAACATAGGATTCTGTCCAATTGGACACCTCCTTATACACCCTAACTCAATGGTGTATCCGAAAGGAGGAATCGTATGCTGTCAGATATGGTGCGGTCTATGATGAGTTTCGTCGATCTACCTATCTCATTCTAGGGATATGCCCTAGAGCCTATAACTTACGTTCTGAACAGAGTTCCAACTAAATCGATAGTATCTATCCCATATGAGATATGGAAAGGAAAGAAGCCCGATCTTAAAGTTATGAAGATTGAGGCTACCCTGCCCACATTAAGAGACACAAGCCCGATGAGTTAGAATCTAGGATGGAATGGTGTAAGTTCGTGAGATACCCCAAGGAAACTTTTGGGTATTATTTCTATCACCCCAAAGACCAAAAGGTCTTTGTAGCCAAGAAAGTAGTGTTCCTTGAGAAGGAACACATTCTTGGTGGAGATAGTAGGAGCGTGATAAAGTTAAGCGAAGTTGGAGAACTTAGCTCAAGCACCATTCCATAGCCAGAGTTTGTTCAGGTACCTAAACACACAAGTTCCGACTTTATGTAGGTCTGATAGAGTATCTCATCCTCCTGAGAGATATGTGGGACATATCAGAGGAGAGGATGTTGAGGATATTGATCCTCAGACCTATGAGGAGGCTATTACGAGTTTAGGCTCTAGGAAGTGGAAAGAAATCATGAATTCAAAGATGGATTTCATGTACTCCAACAAGGTTTAGAACTTAGTTGATGCACCCAAGGGTATCGTACCCATTGGCTGCAAGTGGATCTTCAAGAAGAAGATCAGGGTAGATGAAAAGGTAAAGATCTATAAAGCAAGGCTAGTGGCTAAGGTGTCTCGTCAAAGCCAAGGTGTTGACTATGACAAAACCTTCTCACTCATAGCTATTCTAAAATCTATCCGAATTCTATTGGCTATTGTAGCACACCTTAATAATGAGATTTGGCAGATGGACATAAAAATTGCGTTCCTCAACGGCAACCTCAAGGAAGAGGTATATATGATATAGCCTAAGGAATTCATGTCTAAGGACAGTCCAGATTGTTCAGATCTAGAGCGACACTAAGAGGAGGATGGGGGGTGAATTAGTGTAGCGGTAAATAATGAAAAATTTCAACGATTTGAAAATACTTTCGAAAACTTCGTACGTTGAAAACTTTGTTTCGATGAAATCCAGTTTCGATTACAAATAAACTTAAAATGATTCGTAAGAAAGTGAGGAGGAAGCAGAGTAAGTAAAATAAATAGGTTTACAGAAATATAAAGAACAATAAGTAAACACAAACCGATTTTATAATGGTTCGGTCATACGACCTACGTCAACTCCCAATTCCTCTTCTGTTGAGGCTATCGGCTTTTCTACTAGTTGTCCTCCTTCCAACGGGCAAGGACTGACTCTTTGATAGAACCCCAGAGGAATTCTATAGAGATTGATCTTTGAGGGGGATCAACCCTTGGAACGCTATAGGGGTTCCACCCTCCAAGTAGCCTGGTGGCTGCAATTGTAGATTGATCTTTCTTATTCCAAAGAGGTGGAGGCTACAAGCTTATATAGAGCTCCAAACCCTAACCCTAGGGGTTGCTTCCTAAGTGAACTACCCAATTTGCCCTCAACCTTAGCGGGCCGGCCTAGTAACAAGGGGGGCGGCGGCTAAGAAGCCCAAAGACCCAAATATAAACCCTAGCCTCTCTTCTTTATAGGATAGAGGCGGCTAGGTGGGGTTTATTACATTCTCACAGGATTTTTATTAGCTGTTACATGGTTGAGTAGGACCTAACCCTGCTAGGGTCCTATCAAGCCCGCCCTCTTCAAATCAGCCTTGTCCTCAAGGTGGGGTTCCATGAACTCAGGAAGGACTTCAACTCCTCATATGATTCCCATGTGGCATCTTCAAGTGGTAAATTAGTCCAATGTACTAGTACTTCAGTAGAGGGACGTCGACGACGCATCACGACTCTGCGGTCGAGGATGGCTTGTGGTTGGGCTTGAATATTTTCATCATCAGTGGTGTTGGACAGTTGGATCTGGGATGCCTCGTGTTCTCCCAACTTGGGCTTCAAGCATGACACGTGGAAGACAAGGTGAATTTTGGCATCTTTAGATAATTTAAGTCTGTATGCCACAGCTCCAATACGCTCTATGATCTGATAGGGCCCATAAAAACATGGAGATAGCTTCATGGAGGCTCGTGTGTTGATGGATAGTTGCTTATATGGTTGTAGGTGAAGATAAACCCAGTCTCCTACTAAAAATTCTCTTTCACTTCTTCATGTGTCAGCTTGCTGCTTCATTCTAGCTTGAGCGGTAGAGAGATTATTCTTTAGCAGCTATAGGAATTTGTCCCTGTCAATTAAATCTTGGTCGACCTGATCTACCTTAGCTGAGCCAATTACATACTTTGGAATCACAGGAGCCGGCCGACCATATAATGCTTCATATGGGGTACATTTTGTAGATGAATGATATGTAGTATTATACCACCATTCGGCCCAGGGGAGCCATTTCGTCCACTCCTTTGGTCGATCACTAGCGAAACACCGAAGGTATGTCTCTAAACATCTGTTCACCACTTCTGTTTGGCCGTCAGTTTGTGGATGATATGCAGTGCTCATCTTGAGTTTGGTGCCCTGTAACTGAAATAACTCGGTCCAAAATTTACTAGTGAAGACCCTGTCACGATCACTTACGATGGACCTTGGCATCCCATGTAGTTTAACAATATTTTCTATGAAAATCTGAGCAATACTAACAGCAGTGTAGGGATTTCGCACAGCACAAAAATGAGCATATTTCGTAAGTCGATCAACCACCACAAGGATTGTGCTTTTACCTTTGGAAGGTGGCAACCCTTCGATGAAGTCCATGGAGATGTCAGTCCATACCGAGTCTGGTATAGGTAGTGGTTGTAGTTTCCCTGGACTCGCCACTGTTTCACCTTTTTGCTGTTGACATACATCACATTGTGCTACGTATTCAGAAATAATTTTTTTCATCCCTTTCCAATAAAAGTTTTGCTTCACTCTTTTGTAGGTTCTTAGAAATCCGGAGTGCCCTGCAAAAGGTATGGAGTGCATTTCGTGCAGAATGACTTTGATGCAAGGGGAGTTTGGTATAAGCACAATACGACCTTTATAGCATAGATCCCTCGAATCCCAAGTATAGTGAGCTATTGCGCTTGGATCCTCCTCTAATTTTTGATGATGTTGCTGGTTTCTAGATCCTTCTTCCATTCCTCCCCCTCTGGTTGGTGCTGGAGATGCATAAGAAAGCCACCATTTATCTTGTGTAAAACTTTCTCCATTCGTTGGGTTGAAACGGTGGTTACGTTGCTTCCACGCTTCCCGCGTAGGGTGACCTGTTTACCTTTGCAATAGAATTTCATAATCAATTTGGAAAAGTTCCAAGAGACATCACCTAGTGTCGTCGGCCATTCTATGCCCAAAGACTGACCTCATAATCATTAATTGGTAGGAGGAAGAAGTCAGCAACAATTTCTTGGCCCTATAGTAATAGTTTCACCTGTGGGCATCTTTGGTCGCATTTTAGGATTCGGCCGTCGACAACCTTTACGTCGAACTTGCTGCAACCTTCGATATAGAGCGCCATTCGAGCAGCAACCTTACTATTTAGAAAATTATTAGTACTGCTGTATCGATGAGAATAGTGATTGGTTGTTGTTTGAGCAGGCCTCCAACTTTCATCGTTATGGATTTGAGTAGCCGGCTAGCGCATGTACCATAAAGTTGGTTGATCGTGGCTCTTCTTCCACATCTTCATCCTCATGTTCAAGACTCTCTTCTGGCTGTTCACTGATCTTTTCTTCCACTGGTTCAATCACAAGAAGTCTCCCCTTTTTACAATGATGCTCGCGGCTCCACGGCTTGTCACAATGCCAACATAACCCCTTAGCAGATCGGTCTCGAAGCTCTTCTCTTGTCAATCTTTTTGGTGCAGGAGCTCGGCTGATAGTAGGTGAGGCTAAGGGCTTCAATATTTTTGGTCGGGGAGTGACCCTAGTCCTCCGGGCTTCATGGTTCAATCGCTCCTCCTCAAGTCGATGCGAAAGAGATGGCTGCCATAAGCGTACGGTTGTCGCGCTTTAACTTCTCCCCGGATCTCCGACTTCAAGCCCTCAATAAATGTCCCCAATAACTATTTTTCAGACCAATCACGAGTTTGATTAGATAACCTTTCAAACCTGGTTTGATACTCCTGGATGGTGGAGGTTTGTCGGATCTTTGCTAGTTGTCCGTCGATGTTCTCGTAATCGGTTGGTCCGAAACGGATCAGCAGTCCTTCTTTGAATTGTCACCATGAGAGGACTCCATGAGTATGTTCAAACCAATCAAACCATTGTATGGCATCTCCTTCAAGATGTATAGCTGTAATTTCTACCATAGATGCATCTGCGATTTTGTGGTACCGAAAATATCGCTCCGTGCGCGAGATCCAACCAATCGGGTCTCCTTCTTCCCATCTAGGGAAGTCCACCCTCATGCGTGGATAGTAGGGATCGATCATAGAGCCTCTCTTCTCTTGGGAGTCATCTCTTCGGTCAGAGCTCTCTCCTTGATGAGATTTCTTTGGGCTCGGTGTTCTACCGAAACTGAGTTCGGCAAAGAGAGCCCGAATCTTATCCTCCATTCGCGTCTCGAAGGCTTCAAATTTAGCATTTATTGCCTCCTCGGATGCCATAGTATATGACTCCAGATCTGTAATATTAAGATCTCTCTTTTGTTGCCGGGTTAAAGGCATGAATTGTTTGAGGGATGTGGTGGTTGAAAGGGTTTGTGGATCGGTGGATGTAGGTTACGGTTTAGGCTTGTTTTGTAGCTGTTTTGGGTGCTGTTTGGGGCTGCGATTTGATGGAGTTTTGGGCTGAGATGGTAGTGGATAAAGGTTAGGGAAGATGGTTTTAGATCTGTGGTAGATCGCAGCAAAGATTTGACAAAAATCAGTAGCAATTGCTGCCTATGTGCGCTGCCTCGTAAGAGAAGAATTGTCGTCGAAGAAATAGCGATTTCTCGACAAAATTTCCAGCGAAAACTTAGGGATTTGAGGAGGGGTTTTGATGGTAGAATCTTAGTTTAGATAGCAACAAGGATAACAAATTGGATCAAGAAATTTCGACAGCAAAGCAGTAAGAAATCGGTGCAAGTTGCGATAGCAGAATTCTCGTCAAAAAATTTCAGCAGTTTGTGACTAGAGATTGCAGCAACACACGAATTTGTTTTTGTGATGAATTCCATAATAGATCAATCATGGATGGGAGCCAAGATGATCTATGAGGTGCATAAAAATTTCGTTCAAAAAGGATAACAATTAGATCGGTTAAAGGCAGCAACACGTGGCTGAAATTTTCTGCAGCAATCCTTCGTTCGCAAAGATGGTAACTTTTGCAACGCAAGGAATTCGCAGCAAGGGATCGATAGAAAAACTTCTTTTTGATATTTTAGATGAAAAATTATAGCAGCAAAAGGTATTGGTGGTAGAAAAATACCAGATCTCTGATGCAATTGGAGGTGGTGACTGTAGATTGATTTGATCTACGTCAAGAGATGACGGTGGAGACGACGACGTCAAGAGCAATTGTGGGAATTGCTTGGCTAATGGTGGGCGGCAGGGATGGCAGCAAAAGCAGCAAGATCGCTGCTCTGATACCAGATGATAGAACCCCAGAGGAATTCTATAGAGATTGATCTTTGAGGGGGATCAACCCTTGGAACGCTATAGGGGTTCCACCCTCCAAGTAGCCTGGTGGCTGCAATTGTAGATTGATCTTTCTTATTCCAAAGAGGTGGAGGCTACAAGCTTATATAGAGCTCCAAACCCTAACCCTAGGGGTTGCTTCCTAAGTGAACTACCCAATTTGCCCTCAACCTTAGCGGGCCGGCCCAGTAACAAGGGGGGCGGCGGCTAAGAAGCCCAAAGACCCAAATATAAACCCTAGCCTCTCTTCTTTATAGGATAGAGGCGGCTAGGTGGGGTTTATTACATTCTCACAGGGTTTTTATTAGCTGTTACATGGTTGAGTAGGACCTAACCCTACTAGGGTCCTATCACTCTTTTACAGCTCTCTCCTTTTGATGGGCTTAGGAGGTAACTCTTACAAAGCCTCTCACCCTTCTCTTGGACTAGATCACACTTAAAGCTTAGAGGAAAGATTTTGACACTATTACAACAGAGTTTTCTCTTTTTCTTTCTCAGGTTTTATGTGTTTTTCAATCATGGATGAGAGGGGTATTTATAGGTCTCAAGGTGATTCAAATTTGGAGCTCAAATTTGAATCATCCTGAATTTCCAAGTGTTGGCGGTACCACCGCCTGACACACTGGTTCTGTCAGTGTACTAGGCAGTACCACTGCCCAACCAACGGTGCCACCGCCTAGGCACTCTGCCCCAAGGCGATACCACCGCCCAGTCTGGGCGGTACCACCACCCTAGACTTCTTGGGAAGCTGGACCTAGGTGGTGCCACCGTCCTAGTCTGGCGGTGCCACTGCCAGGCAAGTCCAGCACACTTGGTTGACCCTTAAACTCGGCCCAAACCAATCCAATACTAGGCCCAGTTGGCCCCTAACAAGGTTAAAAGATTAACACCTAATCCTAACTCTAATTATGTACTAACTATAAAATTAAAGATATTTCCTAAGCTAATACAAAGTCTGCAAGTCAAGACTTCTTTCTCCGGCGAGCTTTCGGCAAACTTTTGACGGTCTTCCGATAAACCCTCAGACACCATTCTGCGGACTCCCAGCAAGCTCCTGGACTTCTTGATTGATCTTGGCGAGTTCCAACAAGCTTTTTCGGCAAGCTCCAATCTTTCTCGGTAAGCTCCGTGAACTTTCGACGAACCTTCCGATGAACTTCCGAAAACCCTTCAACAAGCTCCCTACTCGTTCTCGGCCAGTTTTGGCAGCACTCCCGATGAATCTTTGGACTTCCATCGAACTCTCGAACTCTCAATGATTCTATCATACTTGACTTCGGTGCTTTGTTTTATTTTATGTCTTTATCATTATTGTAGTTAATCCTACACACATAAACTTGACTCTACTTCAATCTAGGCAGTTATTATAATGCGAATTGACATTCTATTGCCCGACACATCATTAGTCGGCGCATCGTCCTCTCTTATGGCCTATTGTCCAATCGGCGGTTGACCTCCGTAACCCCGATATCCTTGGCATAACACCACTCTTCTTGGCCTGATATCCGACGTCCGAAGCCTTTTATCGATTGTCGACCGGACCTTCGACTCAACGTCCAATATCTTGACATGATTTCCTCTAGTGCAACATCAATTCCTCTTGAGTTAACTATCTAATCTTGATCAAGTAGACTTGCATCACTCAAAATACAGTTAGATAATAAAGCACAATCAATTAGTTTCATCATCAAAATCTGAGACCCAACACAGATAAGGTGTGCAGATTACTTAGGTCCATCTATGGACTAAAGCAAGTTTCCTAAAGTTAGAACATAAGATTTGATGAGGAATCTGTTGAATCTCGAATTTTGATGATGAAACTAATTGATTGTGTTTTATGGTCTAACTGCATTTTGAGTTACGCAGGTCTACTATCGATCAGGATTAGACAGTTGACACTGGAGGAATTGACGTTGTGCTAGGTGATCACGTCAGGATATTGGATGTCGAGCCGGAGATTCGATTGACAATCGGCATAAGGCTTCGTACATCAGGCATCGGACCAAGAAGAGCGAAGTTGCGCCAAGGATATCGGGGTTATAAAGGTCAATCGTCGATTGGGTAACAAGTCACAAGAGAGGACGATGCACCAAAAAATTGGATGAAACGTCGACCAATGATGTGCCGGGCAACTGAATGTCAATTTACGTTATAATAATTGTCTAGATCGAAGTAGAGTTTTGTTTGTGTGTGTGCAGGATTAACTATGATAACGATGAAGATGTAAAGCGAAACAAAGTGCCGAAAAGACAAGTGTGATGGATCGTTGGGAGTTTGAGAGTTCGATAGAAGTCCGAAGATTCGTTGGGAGTGCTGTCGAAATTGGCCAAGAACGAGTAGGGAGCTTGCCAAAGGGTTTTTGGAAGTTCACCGGAAGGTTCATCGGAAGTTCACGGAGCTTGCCAAGAAAGATCGAAGCTTGCCAATGAAGCTCAATGGAACTCACCAAGATCATTGTGAAGTCCGGGAGCTTGCCGGAAGTCTGTAGAATGGTTTCCGAGGGTTCGTCAGAAGACCACCAGAAGTTCATCGAAAGCTCGCCAAAAGAAGTCTTGACTTGTTGGACTTTGTAATAGCTTAAGAAATATCTTTAATTTTATAGTTAGCATGTTAATTTGGGTTAGGATTAGGTGTTAATCCTATAACCGAAGTAGGGGCCAATTGAGCCTTGTTCTGAACCGGTTTGGGCCGAGTTTTAGGCCCAAACTAGTGTATTGAAAAGAGCTGGGCGATGGCACCGCCCAGTGGCCGAGAGCTGGGCGGTGGCACCACCCAGCACCTAAGATCATGAGCAGTGGCACCGCTGCCTTGGGCGGTGGAACCGCCCAGCACACTATCAGTCTGAAACTGACAAGCGGTGGCACCGCCACTAACAGGCGATGGCACCGCCACATAGGGAACAACGAAAGAGATTCAAATTTAGGCTCCAAATTTGAATCCTCTTGGGGTCTATAAATACCCCAGGTGTTCCTGCATGAAAGTTAACAAGCACAACACTTTGAAAGCAAGAAAACGTTGCTCAAATCTCTCTAGAAAATCCTCCTTAGTTTTTACTTGTATTCTACCGAAAGAAAGGAGAGAGTGCTTGTAAGGGTTTCCTCCTAAGCCCGTCAAAAGAAGAAGAGCTATAAGGGAGTTCATCCTTGCCCCTTGGAAGGAGGATAGCTAGTGGAAAGCTGGTGGCCTCAAACGAAGAGGAATTGGGAGTGGACGTAGGTTGCATGACCGAACCACTATAAATCAGTTTGCATTTACTTTCTTGCAACTTACTATACTGCAAACCATCTTCATTTTGCTGCCTTACTTACTCAACTTCCTCTTCATCTTCTTACATATGCTTTCAAGTTAAAACGCAATCGAAATGGTTTCAAACGAAATGTTGCTTTCAATAGTACGAAGTTTTTCGAAAGTTATTTTAAATCGCTGAAAGTTTATCATTCTTTACCACTGCACTAATTCACCCCCCCCCCTCTTAGTGCCGCTTGATCCCTAACAATTAGTATCAGAGCCATGTTATTTCTTATTCGGTTTTACACTCAAGCGAAATGGCTCTTCATGGCTTTCAAGAGGGCTTTTCAGTTGTTCGTCCACCGTTTTTTAACGGATCGGACTACACATATTGGAAAACTCGAATGAGAGTTTTCTTGATTTATCTCAATTTAAACTTATGGAATGTTATTGAAAACCATTTTCAACTTCCCTCTAAACCGATGAATGAATGGTCGGATTTGGTGAAAAGGTCTTTTTCTTTAAATGCAAAGGCTATGAATGCCTTATTTTACGCTTTAGATAAAAATGAGTTCAATCGGATTTCTATGTACGAAATGGATTTTGAAATTTGGTGAACACTTGAAATCACGCACGAGGGAACTAGTAGAGTCAAAGACTCGAAAGTAAACATCTTATTGCATGATTTTGAGATTTTTCGAATGAAACCAAGCGAGACTATCGGTGACATGTACACCCATTTCATGGATATTGTCAATAGTTTAAAAGCTCTTGGTAAATGTTTTTCGAATTTTGAACTCACTAACAAGATTTTAAGATCCCTTCCAAAAAGGTGGGATCCTAAAGTAACGGCAATACAAGAAACTAAAAATCTAAATGAATTTCCATTAGAAGAACTAATCGGGTCTTTAATGACCTATGAGATGACATTTTTAGAATACAATGAACATGATAAACATATGAACCACCTTCTAAAAAACAAAAGGTTTTGGAACTCCAAACTATGAAATGCCACTTGAGTGATAACTCAAGTGATGAGAACAATGAAGAGGACATTGAACTTTTAATGAATCTTAATAAGTTCATTAAACAAAAATCTAAAACTGAAAATAAACTTGAATGAAAGAAGAGGCCACCAAAGAAGAAGAAGAAGGATCGCTAAGAAGAATCAAGTAAAGAAGAAACGAATTGGGCTTTGACGGTTTTCGCCAATGAGGTAAGCGACTCACCCATTATGCTTTTACTTTATTATGAAATTACATGATATCTTTCATGAGTGCTTAATTTAGTTAGTATGAAATAAAAAATTATTTTCAAAAATTATATTATGCTTTTCTTTCTAGTATTTTTGAAAAATAAAAATTATAAATGATGATTGCTTAACTTGTGCTAATACAAGATCAACTTCATGTATGCTTTTGAAATAACAATTCCATGCATGTTTATATATTTCATATCAATCTTCGGTTTTAATCTTGATGTATGGTGTCTCATGCATGTACACCTAAAATCAATGAACATTTATCTTGATGACTTTACATATTTGCATGATTGAGTGAATCTTGTGTCTTGCACAAATATATGTGTTAATGCTTGGCTTTCATATAAAATTTTAAATATTCCTGTGTAATCAAATTGCAATATATTTTTCATTCTATTGAGATAAATGAATTTATTTTATGAATCTTGTGAACTTTTTGAAAATAATTATGATGAATGTGTCTCATGTTTTGGGTCTTAACGATTTTTCTTGAAACTTGCTTTTCAGATCTATATAAAAAAACATGAGCATACTCATATGAAGGATCAAATCACTTAAATTGAAACACATAAAAAAATTAAGAAAATGCACTATCATGATATTTTATGCGTGATGCATTTGATCTTAATGGTTTTATTGACAAAACTTGTATTTCAAATTAATATGATGATGGCTTTCATGTAAATATTAGAACATATCTTATAAAATCATCATTGATAATGATAAAATAAAAATACAACAAGTTTATTTTCATGATATCATACATAAGGATTTGAAGGTATTATATCTTGATGACAATAGTCATGTTTTGGTTCTAAATATGATTCTCATCCTTTAAAATATGAGCTCACTTATATGAAACAAACAACTTAAAATGAAACACATTATCATGTTGAATCATTTTTTAGATGAAAGATGCCTTATGTGTAATGTGCTATATTTTTGGCTCTTAATAATCTTTATGATGAAATTTATCTTTTCATTCTTGAATATTAATACTTGTTTTTATTTAAAAAAAAGGCTTGATTATAAAATAAAATACATTATGATAAATTAAATCTTATGTTTTGAAATAATATGTTATATTTTTATCTTGACAAATTTTGTGATGAAGGTTGTCTTTCAGTGTTAAATGTTGATATTTCTATTTTATTTTACAATAAAAGACAAAGGCATGCTCAAATGAAATGAATTATAAAATGAAAATGCATGTTTCTTGAAATCTTTCTATCTCTAGAGTTTTTTGATTTTTAAATTGAAGACAAAAGATGAATCCATGTATATTATGTTTTGCATCACAAAAATGATTTTGATGATTCAAACTTGAATGACCTTTATCATAGTCATGATCTTGATTTTTTCGGAACTATATATTTGAATTTTTATGAATTTATGATAACTTAAAATGCCTTTTGAAATTCATGACATGATATGATTGATTCCTTGATTTACTCTTTTTATCATGTCTTGAAAATGAATGGTTAGAATCATACTTGATGAGTTGTGTTATAAAATTTTCCTTACATCTTAAACTTTCATGCTTATCTCTATTTGACATTAAACAAGAAACACATGTTCAAATGAAATTAATCATAAAAGGGGGAAATGTATGATTCTTGAAATTTTTGATTTTTCATGAAAGACAAGTGATGAATTCATTTAGTATATTTTGTGAATATCCTATGAATAAAATTTTAATGATGGATTGTCGAGTTAACAAATTGATTTGAATGAGATCATTTGTTTCAAGCGAATCATGAACCTTCTTGTGATTTCTTGACAAAATTTCTTATGCATGAAACAAATTATTTTCCTTGCTATTTGCTACCAAATGAATCATGAACGATATCATTACTATTATATCTCATATGATTCATGTGTAGAGAAAAAAATTATAAATCATGATGCAATGAGATTTTGTATGCAATAATGAAGTGCTTATGTGATTCTTTTGCAAAGAAAATATTTATTAAAATCTTGATCTTGATAATTAGGACTTGAAACTTTTATAAATCAAGATTGTGTACCATGATTATTTTATTTATCAAAAGTGAACTTTCCAAATGAAATATGACTTGTCTCTTACTTCGTGGTACTATATTTTTGAATTACTTTTATGAGATCATGATCTTGATAACTTGAGTTTTTATCTCTTACTCTATACTCTCTTATAATTCTCCTATGTTATATGAAGAAAAATGTAAATTATTTTCTTTTGACTTTTCGATACTCAACTTGAGAAAATATACTTTGATGATTGAAAATTGATGTAAAAGAAATTTGCTTAATGATTGAATCATTGATTTATTCTTTTATCATGACTTAAAAATAAATGAAAAGAAAATATGTTAGTACTTGTAATCATGACTTGATCCTTGATATTGATATGCTTTTATATATCATGATTCTTGGTTGTATGACATTAATCTTGAATTGAAAATTGATACATTTATCTAGATATTGCTAAAAAAAAGTTATAAATCATGAATGATATCTTTTGGTTTTGATCCTTGTTGAACTTACATATTGATATCCTTCATGATATGATTTCTTTGCATTGTTGTTTTGTATGCATAATGTGATGATTGATATATCGATGCAAATTTATAATTGATCATTGGTTCCTCCCTTCTTTTCGATAAAGATAAAGGGGGAGTTGCTATCTCAAGAGAGGCAAAAATCTTGCTCAACTTCACTTTTACAACAAAATTACTTGCATTTTTGTTACAAATTATTGTTGAATCTCATGCAAGATTATTTGAAGTATTAATCCTCCCTTTCTTTTTGACATTGATAAAGGGGGAGAAGGCTTTTGCTATCCTACATATTACAAATGAATGCAAAAGTCATAGCATGCAAAGAAAGCAAAACTTGCAAGCTTTCTCTTCTTAAAAGAGAAAAAAAAATTACAAAATTGCATGCATATCGCAAAGGAAGTCAAGAAAATGCACATCTTTAAATACTATTTCCTTGCACTTCTCAAAGGAGAATAGAAAAACTTACGATCATGAATACTATCACAACAAGTGCTATCTTACATATCTTGAAACTTGCTATGATTGAATGGGATGATTGGATGTTGTATTGCAAAGCTATGCTTAAATATTGTATGATGTGATTAATAGATTATATGATGTGATTAATAGCTAGTGTGTTGTAAAACTTACATATCTTTTAAATTAGCTATGATGCAACTTCTCCTTTTTGTTGATGACATAGGGGGAGAAGTAGAATGATGACTTCATGCATTGAATTGAATATTTTATATATTTACATGATGGTTTGATATTTCTCTTAACATGTACTGAATGTTGCTTGGATTTAGGATAATCCAAGTGTTCTATCAATGGCATATTGATAGGGGGAGTTTGGTTAAACTCCGGGAAGTTATGGTTAACTCCGTTAGTCATCAATTAGTTGTCATCATAAAAAAGGAGGAGATTATTGAATCTCATATTTTGATTATGAAACTAATTGATTGTGTTTTATGGTCTAACTGCGTTTTGAGTTATGTAGGTCTACTATCAATCAAGATTAGATAGTTGATGCTGGAGGAATTGACATTACGCCAGGTGATCACGTCAGGATATTGGATGTCGAGCTGGAGGTTCGGTCGACAATCGGCATAAGGCTTCGTACATCAGGCATCGGGCCAAGAAGAGCGGAGTTGCGCCAAAGATATTGGGGTTACAGAGGTCAACCGTCGATTGGGCAACAAGCCACAAGAGAGGACGATACATCGAAGAATCAGACGAAGCGCCGACCAATGATATGCCGGGCAACTGAATGTCAATTCGCATTGTAATAATTGTCAAGATCGAAGTAGAGTTTTGTTTGTATGTGTGTAGGATTAACTACGATAACGATGAAGACGTAAAGTGAAACAAAGTGCCAAAAGACAAGTGTGATGGATCGTTGGGAGTTTGAGAGTTCGACGGAAGTCCGAAGATTCATTGGGACTGCTACCGAAATTGGCCGAGAACGAGTAGGGAGCTTGCCGAAGGGTTTTCAGAAGTTCGCTGGAAGGTTCATCGAAAGTTCACGGAGCTTGCCAAGAAAGATCAGAGCTTGCCAATGAAGCTCGTTGGAACTCACCAAGATCATTGTGAAGTCTGAGAGCTTGCCGGGAGTCCGTAGAATGGTTTCCGAGGGTTCGTTAGAAGATCGTCGGAAGTTCGTCGAAAGGTCCCCGGAAGATGTCTTGACTTGTCGGACTTTATAATAGCTTAGGAAATGTCTTTAATTTCATAGTTAGCATGTTAATTTAGGTTAGGATTAGGTGTTAATCTTATAACCCAAGTAGGGGCCAATTGGACCTTGTTTTAAACTAGTTTGGGCCGAGTTTTAGGCCCAAACTTTATGTGCTAAAAAGAGCTGAGCGGTAGCACCGCTGCCTTGGGTGGTGGAACCGCCCAGTACACTATCAGTATGACAACTGACAGGTGATGGCACCGCCACTGACAGGCGGTGGCACCGCTAGCACCGAGAATAACGAAAGAGATTCAAATTTGGGCTCCAAATTTGAATCCTCTTGGGGTCTATAAATACCCTAGGTGTTCTTGTAAGAAAGTTAATAAGCACAACACTTTGAAAGCAAGAAAATGCTGCTCAAATCTCTCTAGAAAATCCTCCTTAGTTTTCACTTGTATTCCATTGAAAGAAAGGAGAGAGTGTTTGTAAGGGTTTCCTCCTAAGCTCGTCAAAAGGAGAAGAGCTGTAAGAGAGTTCATCCTCACCCGTTGGAAGGAGGATAGCTAGTGGAAAGCCGATAGCCTCAAGCGAAGAGGAATCGGGAGTGGATGTAGGCCGCATAACCAAACCACTATAAATTGGTTTGCATTTACTCTCTTGTAACTTACTATACTGCAAACCATCTTCATTTTGCTACCTTACTTACTCGACTTCCTCTTCATCTTATTATGTATGCTTTCAAGTTAAAACACAATCGAAATAGTTACAAATGAAATGTTGCTTTCAATAGTATGAAGTTTTTCAAAAGTTATTTTAAATCGCCAAAAGTTTATCGTTCTTTACCACTGCACTAATTCACCCCCCCCCCCTCCTCTTAGTGTCGCTCGACCCCTAACAAAATCAGATCTTATAACTTCATTAAGAACGAAGATGAGCTTTGTGTGTACATAAAGGTAAGTGGGAGCATTATTACCTTCTTGGTGTTATATGTGGATGACATCCTAATCATTGGGAATGATGTAGGAATGCTCTCCATAGTAAAGACTTAGCTATCTAGACACTTCTCCATGAAGGATTTAGAGAAAGTATCCTATATATTGGGGATTCAGATCTATAGAGATAGATCTAAAAGGATGCTTGGCTTGTCCCAATCAAGGTGCATAAACACTATTGTCAAAATGTTTGACATGAAAAATTCCAAGAGAGGTCTTATACCGATGAGAGAGGCTATCGCTTTCTAGGATTATGTCCCAAAAACTCCTGAAGAAAGGGCAAACATAGATGGATACCTTATGCCTCAGTAATAGGATCTATTATGTATGCTATACTATGTACTAGACCTAATATAGTCCATACTCTAACTGTCACGAGCAAGTATCAGGTGGATCCAAGCTCGAAGCACTTGAAAGTAGTAAACTATATCTTTAAGTACTTGAGAAATACTAAGAATCTTTTACTAGTATATAGAGAAAGTAGCTTAAGAGTTGAGGGCTACACGGACTCGACCATAGAGGTGGAGTACATTACTACGGCGAAGGTAGCAAAAGAGGGAGTTTGGATTAAAAAGTTCATCACAGATCTAAGAAACATATCGGGCAACGAGGAGCTGATTCCCTTATATTGCGATAACTATGGGGTAATTGCTCAAATGAGGGAACCCGGGTCTCATTAAAAGTATTCTGACGAGGTTCCAACTTATTAGAGAGATTATGGCCCGAAGAGATGTAAAAGTGGAAATAGTTCTATCTGAAGATAATATTACAAATTCACTAACAAAGCCATTGACTCAGATTATCTTTGAGCATCACAGAAGTCTGATGGGGATCAGACACATAGATGATTGGCTTTAGGTCAAGTGGGAGATTGATAGTTATAGGTGCCCTTCAAGCCAATCACGTGAGTAATGACACCTGTAACATGCTGCGTAAATCTTTTTGCTTATGATTATTGTCATTTTCTCACATTATCTAGATGTATATTATAATGTCTTTGGATCTGTATAATGGGAATTGAATCATGATGAGATCATGATAATGAGACCGATTCACCTTTAAACACAGACTCTAAATAATCCTAGTCATAAGTTACTCGAGAGGGACATTGAGATAACCGGACAGATTGGTGTGCTATATACCTGTCCATATGATGGAGGTAGCTAGTCTCATAGCTACTTGTGTGGGGACACTAAGGGTATAGTGCAGGTGCTCATTGAAGAATATGTTCACTGATTGATCTGCTTATGGAATGCTAGATAGTTATTAATACCTAACGTTAGACAGCGATTCTGTAGTCCCAGTAGTGTATATGGTTCTTAGACTTAAGACACCAAGGATGTCCTGTATGAGTACTCCACTCTTTGATACCAAACTTATAAGTTTGAAAGTTCTAGATCTAGTACAATTGGATATTGAGAGTGGTAGTTAACCTTACGAGGGCTCTTGAGTATCAATAGAGGAACATCCACTCTTGGTATCATGAGAGGAATATCCCATATGTTCTTACTCAAACAAATCCTTGACCAGGGTCATTCAGATTGAGAGAGAAAGAGTTCTCTAGGAGAATCTGATTAAAGCGAGACTTGATTAGAAACCATATGGGCCTGACAACACCATGCCTAATATACGATCTTTAGAATATTAGATGGATAAGGGACTGTAGGTACATGGTAACTATGGATAGATAAGTCTAAAGGATTGAATTCCCCTATATCATTTCGAGATTACAGCGTAGTGGCCTAGTACATTTGTAATCGATGAGTCGAGTGAATTATTGTGGAGATAATAATTCACAGAATCAGGAGTTCTGATAGGTATAACTTACGACAAGCTCGATATTGGGCCTAGAGGGTCACACACATATGGTAGTATTACGATGAGTAAAGGTTCGAATATGAGATATCTGCCGGAGTCCCTATCTTATTGGATATCTAATAAGCCCCTATATTATTGGATCTAATAGATGAGATCCAATAAGAGCTAGATTATTGGGTAGAGACCCATTAATCTAAGATGCTTGGGTAATTGGATGAAGATTCAATACCAAATAGGGTAGGATCCATTAGGATTTACAAGGGACCTTTATAAATATAAGGGAACCAAAGGTCCATAAGCTAAGATTTTTAGTGGCCACCTCCTATTCTCCTCTCCCTAGAGAGGAGCATCATCACAGCTTCTATCGTGTTGATACTATTAGATAGGAGGACGCTTGACTCCCTTATCCTCCCCACGGATCTATAAGAATTCAGGGATATACAATCTCCCTAGGTACTATCTTTTTACATATGTAATTCTTTGGATTTGTGGATGTGTTTTTACGTACCGATCTTCGCACGATGACAAAGTCGTTTCACAAAAATCCAGGATTTTTGTTTTCCATTCTTCCACTGTGCATGTGAAGTTGCCCCTTGGATTTCCCAATAGTTCGAGCATCAGGCCAAGAAGAGCGAAATTGCACCAAGATTGGATTTGGCCGATTGGACAATAGGCCACAAGAGGGGACGAAGCACCAAATGAACCAATGACATGTCAGACAACATTCGATCATACTTTATAATAATTATCTAGATCGAAGTAGAATTAAGGTGTAATTGAGTTGGAATTTGACCAACTCAATTAGGGGCTAATTAGGCCCAAGTTTTGGTTGTGTTGGACCAAGTCAAAGGCCTAAATAGTGACCCAAGAGGTGGGTTAAGCAGTGGAACCATCGGTGGCACGGTCTCCAAGACATAGTCTCTGAGACTGTGTCAGGCGGTGGTGCCACCCAATGTCAAAACGCTTGGGTGGTGGTACCGCTAGTACTCCAAAATTTTGGGGTATTTAAATTTTTGCTCCAAGATTTGAAGCAACTTGGGGTCTATAAATACCCCAGCTATTCTTGCTTAGGATAGCAAGAATTGAGAAAGAAAATAAAGGAAAATCTCTATCATTCTATGTATAGAAATCCCTCCTCTTAAATCTTAAAGTTAGTTTCTAAGAGAGGTGTATGAGAGAAAACTTATAAAAGAAAGAGTTTGTAAGGATAATTAGTCTTTACCCATTTAAAAAAAAGCTGTTAGCGAAAGCCGATGGCCTCGACAAAGGAGGAATCGGGAGTGGACATAGGTCAGATGACTGAACCACTATAAATGAGTGTGTTCTTTCTTAGCTGCATTCTATTTTTTATTTAACTGCAACTGCTCTACTTCCTCTTTACCCACTTACGAATGTGTTCAAAGTTAAATGTCTTTGCCGAAATGAGTTTTCATTGAACAAAACTTTTCACCGAAATGGTTCTCCGAAATTGACTTAATCTTTATCGTTATCCTAATTCACCCCCCCCCTCCTTTTAGTACCGAGCTTGATCCTAACAAAAACCAAATGAAATTTATTTTTATCAAGAGCACAAAACAAAGCGTTCATCATTTTAGCATTCAAAGGGAAAGTTTACTTCTTCAAATCATTTTATTCGTTCATTGGCTTAGAAGACTTTTAAAAATTATTTTCAACAATATTTCATATATCAAAGTTCATAGAAGCAAGAAAATTTTCATTCGAGTTTTTCAATATGTGTAGTCCATCCCATTGAACATAGGAGAACGAGTGATACAAAGACCCTCTTGAAAGCCGAAAAAAGTTATTTCTCTTGGGTGTTAAACTAAATGAGAAAAATGTGGCTCTAATACTAACTGCTAGGACCGAAATCGACACTAAGAGGAGGGGCAGGGTGGTGGGGGTGAATTAGTGCTTTCGTAAAAATGTCGATGATTTGAAAACTTCATTTGATCAAGCTAGTATCAGAAATATGTTTAACTTAAGAATATTTGTAAAAGTAGTGAGAAGTAAATAAGTTATAATTTGAATGAAAAGCATAAAGTAAAAAAAGCATATCGGATTTATAGTGGTTCGGTTGTCGTGACCTACATCCACTATCAATTCCTTTTCTGTCGAGGCCACCGACTTCTACTAACGATCTTCTTTCTAATGGGTGAAAACAACTACCCTTACAATACTTTCTCCTTTTAACATACTCAGGAGAGAACCTTTACATCCTCACTCACCCCTCTCTCAATTGAAATCAACACTTAGACTAGAGGAGAGGAATTCTTACAAGATTACAATAAAGTTTTTTCTTATTTTTTTGTTCTCAGTTCTTGTGTGTTCTGAGCAGAGATGAGAGGGATATTTATAGGCCCAAATGGATTCAATTTGGAGCCAAAACCAGTCTCATCCTGGGTCTTCAAGTACTGGTGGTACCACCGCCTGACATATTGTCACTGGGCAGTACCACTGTCCAGTTCGGTGGTATCACCGCCTGACATAGTCTTGGAGACTATGTCTTAGAAATTGATCCACTTATGGTTTCACCATCTGTTTTGGCGGTGTCACTACCTGACCCACCTTTTGGATCACTGATTAGGTATTTCTTGTGACCCAAAACAGCCCTAACTTAGGCCCAATGAACCCCTAATTGAGTTGGCCCAATTACATTCTAAACCAACCTAATTATAACTAAAAATACTTTGATCTAGACAATTATTATAAAATATTAATCACATGTTATCCGACATGTCATTGGTTCATCCGGCTCTTCGTCTGATCCTTCGGCACATTGTCCTCTTCTTTAGCAAATTGCTCAATTAGCATGTTATCTTTCCGCAACATCCAATCTCTTTGGTGCAATGTCTGATCTTCTTGGCCCAATGCCCGAACTCATGGTATGGAGTTTTCTACTGACACGTCGACCGATCCTCCGACTCGACGTCAATCTTCTAACATATTTCACTTCGGCCTAATATTGATTATTTCTACTTTAATCAAATTATCTCTCTATGAACAAAGTTAGTCCTACATCACTTAAAATATAAATTAAATCACAAACTCATTAATTATTATTATCATCAAAATCCGAGATTTAACACTTCTCTCACATGATTCAAAGACAAAGATTGAGTAAGCCATGAATCCAGTAGCTTTTATCTTCAAAGGGCAAATCTTCCAAATGCATGTGTATATTTAGGCCAAAGGTCCAACTACAACGTGGATTCTAGCTTATTTCTTCCAGTCCGCGCTAAGTCACATTTGAATCAGATCAACAAGCATTCATGATTAGGAACCATTTTGCGATCTGCCTTAATGACTAGATCATTTGTTCTCTGAGTTCAGCTTCATGCACCAAACACGTTAGAGGCAGCTTGGCTCGTTGTGTTGTTCATCCCCTGAATCATCTCAGAGTTGATGTGTAAGTCTATTCAATAAGGTTCACTGAACAACTTGAGATTATTCCATATAGCATCAAACATTCAGATCACCAGCTGTTAAGATCAAACTTTGAAAGAATTCATCAGGTTTGTTATAGTTACATATTCGATGTTCAAAATGGGTAGAGGAGTAACTGCCTGATTAAGTATTGCGCCAAAGAAGCTTGCACGATGCATTTGGTCGTAGGGAGATACGCCATTAACAGGTTGGCGCCGAGTAAAGCCTGCATGATCCCTGTTCATCCCTCATCCTATGAGGTTCCATTGAGGCCACAAGTCTTTGTCAAGAACAGTATTGGTTTCATAGGTCAACCCAATCTATGAAGTACCACGAACTATGTATCTTCCTCGCGACTCCCACCACAAAACCTCCAATGTCAAATTGTGGATGGCCGTTGGTCAGTACAATTCTGCTGCAGATGATTATATCATTTCCTAATCCATCGTTTTATGCCTTCCAAGCATGAATCATTCCCGATTTCCAAGCATTCCGAACACTGTTCGACGTAATGCTGATTAATTCAGCTAGTAAAGTTCCTAAACTTGGTAGTAACACTTGGCATTTAATCTCACGATCACCTTGTTCTTGCTATCTCCAGTTGGAATCTTGAGCTAGCGGTTGAGCTGAAGCTGCAGAAGAATTATCCACAGGGGACTATCTTGATCTTTATATTCTTTTATAGACTTCATTTCTTTATGGATAGTGAAACGCATTAAATGGCTTTGTCATCATCCAATGTGAGTGAAAAGAAGAGGGCCTCAACTTTGTAAGAAGCTGAGTAAAACCTTGTCCTTTGAACTCAATCTTAGGGTTCATCAAAGTCTTTGCTTACACAATCATGGAGAACCACAAAGAGGGATTGTGGTATGCATTCTTCTACATAAGAAATCCAGTCGGGTGTGTGCTCTCTGTTAGGATTGGTAAATATTTTTAAGAGGATTAATTATATTTAAATTAGTTGATAAAATTCTAATTAAATTAAAACTTCTTAGTGAATTAGGATTTATTCATATAAGTACATCTTGAGAATCAAGATTTTGGTGAGAAAAAATATTAAGGTATTTTAACTGCTCATAAGAGTGATGTCTAGGATTTTTAAAAAGAGTTGAGAGAAAAATTCTTTAAAATTTATAAAAGAATATGCAAAGAAATTCATGAGTGAGGATAACTTAATGTATTGTAATTGATCTTATATAGTGAAGAATTTAATTTTTCTCCACCATATTAATCTTGTATCGATTTTCTGATATGTTATTCAGTTGTTGATCTTTGGGTATATATTTTTTTATATTCTTATCCTCTCTCTCTCTCTTCAATAAATTATTATCGGAGCCTAATTAGAACAATAACAACCTCAGAGGATAGGATACAGGTTACACATGCAGGAAATGGTAGGTACCTATGGTAATGAGTTTCGTTCACACTAAAAAAAAAGAAGGGTGATATCTATAGTTTCCAAAATAGAGACGATTGTGAAAGAAAAAATTATATAGATGATAATATGGTGAAATCAAGATCTCTCTCCAAAATCTAAGTAGCTTCATTAATTCAGATCCAACTACACATGATATATTGGCAGAATTATTGGAATCAGGTGTTGGATCATTTATGTAACAATGGTGACATCTTCGAGATTTCAATAGGAGGTATAAAATAAAAAATACTCACAAAAATGAAAATAATTAAGGTTGATAAATATTTTTAGGAGTACTAATTATATTTAAATTAATTATTAAATCTTAATTAAATTAAAATTTCTTCATAAATTAGAGTTTATTAGTATAAATACACCTTGAATCTTAGAATCTTGTGAAAAGGGAAGTCAACCTGATGTTGATCTATGAGACAATTCGTGCTTGAGTATTGATAACTCGAGGTTTTATAATTGATTTTATATAATAAAAAAATTATTTTTTCTCAAAGGACATGTGATTTAACGAATCATATTAATATATGATATGTTATTCAGTTATCCACCTCGGGGTCTGTTATTAGCCTCTCCCTCGCAGCACTCTTGTACCTTGATCACACATCAAGGTAGGAAGAATGGCGGAAGTACCATGTGGCTGTCCTCCTACTTGCACAGTTCGCCTCCGTCTCTCATTCCCTAGCTTGCCTGTATTGCCCCACCCCAACCAATGCACCAAGAAGTCCCCGGCGCCGCCGCCGTGCCCCCTCCGCCGCGCAGGGTGGCGCCGGTGCCCCCGTTGCCCAAGACGCCGTCGGCTGGGGCGTGCCCCATCGACACACTCGAGCTGGACGCATGCATTGACCTGCTCGGTGGGCTGGCGCATGCGGTCATCGGCCAGAACACGAAGGACAAGTGCTGCACGGTGATCCAAGACCTCGCCGACTTGGATGCCGCGCTGTGTCTCTGCACCACTATTAAGGCCAAGGTGTTCGACTTCAAGGTCCTTCTTCCTATTGCGCTTGAGCTGATCGTGGACTGTGGGCTTAAAAGTCTAACAAAAAGCTATTATATGGTCTGCTATATGGTCTACTAAATGTAAGTGATAATTCTTCTTCTTCTTCTTTCTCTTCCTCTTCCTTGCCTCCTCTTCTTCTTCTTCCTCCTCCTCCTATTATTCTTTCTTCTTAAAATTGCTCATGCACAGGAAGGAATGACAGGGAACATATTCTGGACTTGGCATAGCCACAGGTCTCTATCAGATTGTGTCAGATTCCTGACACATATGAACGGCTCGATTGCTGCAGGTGGAATGTTATACATTATGGCTTGGTTTATATATCTGGTGGAAATCTACACCTAAAACAGCGTGTAATATATCTATGTTATCAGAACTCTTGATATTATAAAATAAAGCAAAGAATCTCAAAACATATTACATGAAGGAAGTTTTTTTGTTTTTTTAAAATTTACTGGTTTCATTCAAAGATTGCATAACATAAAAGTTGGAACTCCATCTTTAGATTGAGTACATGCAATGCATCTTAACCACTAGAATACTTTGCAATTTGATGTTATGCACCATGACAAAAAGAACTATGTATTATTTTCTTTGATTAGAGATAGAAAACATATCACTTCTAATCTAAAGTTTTCAATGCATTTAATTGGAGAACTTTCCTACAAGCTCAATGGAGAATCAAAAGTGCCTATCTGAAATGCTAATTCAACATGAACTAGTTGTGGCCAATGCATATTAGTTTCCATTTCGGTTTATATGAACTTAAAAAAAATATTCGTTTAAGCTAGTTTTGCCAAGAAGTTAGCTCCATTTGATCATACAATTATGTTAGATAATGTGTATGAATATTGTAATACTTGGATTAGTGGATTAATATTAAATTGTAGATGGATTGTAAAACATTGCCTCAGGATGTAATTCTGTCGTGTCTGCTCCAATAATGGTTCAGCAGAATCATTGAACATCAAACAAGATTGGAATTGTAGATGAATTTGAGCGCTTGGCTGTTCCTGCTACTGTCAAGGCTAAACATCGCCTCAGGGTATCGCTGTTGCTGCTGCTGGTGGTGGAAGTGTTGCTCCGACTACGTCGTCGGAGGACGATATCCTGGAAGCACCACAAGAAAGTAACATATAAAAATTATTATTAAAAATTAAAAAAATATCACTAAAAGAATTAGTGGCGATGTGAGTTGTCATCAACTTTCATTGGCCTAGGTTCCGTGGTTAAAAGTTGTAGTGACTAAAAAAGATACCCTTGTCAGTGAATATGGATTTTAGTGACGATCTATTTTTGTAGCTAACACATTTAAATTCTATTATTAAAAATTAATAAATTAATAAAATAATATTTTTATGACAATATTTGGTGATGGATGATTCTGTCACTAAATGTCTTAATGAAAAGTTTTAGTAGTAACTTAGGTTTGTTGAAAAGAGTGATAATAATTTAGTGATGAACTAACCTATCACTAAAATTTTAGTTAAAAGTTTTAGTGACAATCACTAATACTTATTTACACGAAAAGAACAATTAGTGATAAAATGTTCTATCAATAATAATTTTCTTGACAACCTCTAAGTTTTTAATAATTTGAAAATCATATCGGAATTTTCAACAACCAAGATACAAAAAGAAAAGATTGATATTTAAAACTTTATATTACGATATTCATTTTTGTCCAAAAATCAATGTTAGGGTTAATACTCAACGAAATCCACAACATCTTTTAAAAAAAAAACTACATTTTCTTCATCCTGCATTAAAGATTAAAAAACACTCCCGGTTTTCATTTTTCTGCAATGTCATTTACTTCCTGCATGAAATCACAATTGTATAATTATATAAAGACAAGACGTTAGGTTGACATCACCCCAAATTTAGCATATATAAAAAGAATATATCGAATGCATGAGGATCCCATTAATGTGGGATTTGGAGAGGGTCAATATATGTAATTTTATTTTTAAATAATTAAAAAGACTATCTCTGTAACTAATCTTGGTCTCCTCACAAAGGAACAACCATATAACCCTCTTCCCATGAAGCCCCCTTTCTCCTCACAAAGAGACAAAATGTAGGACTGGTGCCAACAGTTCATCACGGATGAAAGGACTCATCGAACCGAATCACTAACTAATACTAATATAATATATAATAGAAAAAAACTATCTTTTCTGTATACTTTCCTCGGTTCCATTGCTACCGCAGACCTTACGCAATCGATCGGATCATATGGATATCCCTTCAACACAACATAGGTCATCGAAAGGATCTCGAACGATTCACTAAAGCACGAAAGCCAGGATCTTTTAGAAAATGAATTCCTATTTGAAGAGTGCATAACCGCATGGATAAGCTCACACTAACCCGTCAATTTTGGATCCAATTCGAGATTTTCCTTAGGAGGTATCGAGAAAGAATTGGAATGTAATAATATCGATTCATACAGAAGAAAAGGTTCTCTATTGATTCAAACGCTGGGATAGGGATAGAGGAAGAGGAAAAAACTGAAGATTTCACATAGTACTTTTTTTGTTTTTGATCCGAAAATCAATCTGATTTATTTCGTACCCTTCGCTCGATGAGAAAATGGGTCAGATTCTACAGGATCAACAAACCCATGAGAACTTAAGGAATGATGGAAGGGAATAAAAAGAAAAAAGAGGGTTTGCTCTCAAATTTAACATATATAAAGCAACTAATATTGAAGCATGCATGATACTTGTTTTACATATTTTAAAAATTTTGTTGTTGGATGCTTGATGAATAAGAATGTATTAATTAACAACTATTTTTATAAAGTTCCATAACTTCATGATATTGACAATTTTAATAAATTTTGAGTTACTAACATATGTTTATTATGCATTTAAATTACTAGCATCGTTTATCCTTATCAATTTAATATGTTTGCTATGCATATGTAAATCAAACTTACTAGATTAATTTGTTTCATCTACATAATAGTTGAAAGTTTACAGGCCATACCTCTCTAGTAGCCTTAGATAAGAAGTGGCTTCATCTAAAAAAGGAATTTCTCCATTGATTTTAGGAACAAACTTTCAAACCAAGTGACAATAATCTTATAGGACCATAATAACAAAAACTAAATAAATAAACTGATAAAACTGGATTTGTTAAAAAAAACAAAAAAAAAGGCTAACAAACCTCATTGTCAGCCAATTTTGGAATGTAGAACATAGTAGATCAATAGAGTAAAAGTTGTGCATTAGAGTAAAATTTGTGCATCAAACCATCCAGATGGTGTACTAGAGTGGAAATCATCTTCAAGTGTTAGAGATAAAATTTAAGTTGAGATAATTATTACATGCTCCAACTTTTGGTAAAAGTGGCTCACCTTATGTTTTATTACCCATATATAGATCTTCATAACAAAAACCCATTGATCTAAACTTCCACCTTACACTTGCAAGTAAAAATAGTTCAACAGAATCATTCTTGAGAATATCAAACAAGACTGAAATTTAAAAGAAAATTCATTTGTAAGAGCTTCTTCCAGAATTGGAACGTGTTGTCATCCATCTCTTCTTGGCCATTCTTGATCCCTACATAAGTGAGCATTAAATAAGCTACTAATATTCACGTGAAGTTCCCAAAGCTTCTATATTAGTACAAGTGCATTTGATCATCCCATTTTACCTTACACCTGTCCACAATAAAACAGCGTTTCCTTGGGCCCTCCCCCGGGAACGAAGTAGCCAAGAAAGGCTAGGCTGTGATCGCG